>PVJA010000683.1:0-103518 GCA_004027025.1 Myocastor coypus
TCCACTGGAGAGTCTCAACAAGAAGTAGAAAAGAAAAGACAATCCTAAGAAGTGAGCTTTTGCTTTCAACACTGTCATGAATGCCTGCTGTGTCTGCCCTTGAGATCATATGATTGATAAGGCTTGACATTACACCGGGAGTCTCCAGACCAAATTCTTAAGAAAAATAATTCCACTTGTTTGCAAAAAGCCAAAACAACATTTTGTCCTAAACTGAGCAAAGAGCTTAACCTATGCAGGTCTGTCTGCATTGTACCTGAACACAAAGCTTCTATTTCCATTCAAGGATTAACTAACACAAGCTATCCCAGATACTGTGTTAGGTACTTTACAAGACAAGCTAGTTTGATACAATATGATATCTGAATTTTAATAAACAATGTATTATGGGGGTTAACTTAACAATAGAGCACATGCACGCACATGCACGCGCGCGCACACACACACACACACACACACACACCACGTACAAAAAGCACATTTTGGGCTGAGGTGATGGCTTAGCAGTCTAAGTGCCTGGCAAGTGCAAAGACCCAGATTTGATTCCCAGTACCACATAGTGTGCCAGCCCCAGAACCCTGGGGCATGGCATACCTAAGTTACTAAAACCAGGTGTGGTGGCACCTGCCTGTAATCCTGGCACTAGGGAGGCTAAGACAGGAGAATCACTAAGAGTCCAAGCTGTGTATAATGAGACCCTGTACGAAATGAATGAAAAGTCACACACAACACAGAGCCAACATGTTCAAGTTGCATGAGTGCTTTATTTGTACAATAAAATCTAGTCTGTTCAATGGGAATCATGCTCCTTATTGAATCCATTGCATCAGAGTAAAAATTATGTTATAAAAACCCAACCTGTAAAACAGGCGGTTGTATTATCTAATAGCTTCTCAACACACTATTACACGGGCACCACTACCCTAGAGTCCCATTTAACCCACAAGCATGTAAAAAGGGGGAGGTCAGGCCAGTGCATCGACTCACCACTCGTGCTCACAGACCACGAGAGGTGTGTTTCTCCTGTTCCCTTCACATAAATCAGATCCCAACTGAAAGAGTAATTATGAACTTGAATAAACTGGCAAACTGCTATCTTTAGAGTCATGTAAAAACAAAAGGGTATACTACCTCTATTTTACCAAGAGATTACATGATGTAACGAAGCCACAATTAGTACCCATTTACCTGACTCCTGCATTATTTCTTAAAACTAATTTCTTACTATATCTTCCAAAAATTATGTTTACTACAAATTTTCAAGTCGTCTTCTATGAATCTGAAACAGTAAAATAAAAAACAACCACTTCAATGGAATCCCTGTTTTTATATCTGTGTTGATAAGCTGCTAGGGATATATGATCCTACTGTTAGACTCACATAAAAGAAATTACAGTCAAAGCATCCTTTAAAGAAACCATTCACAGCCGGGCGTGGTGGCTCACGCCTGTAATCCCAGCACTTGGGAGGCTGAGGTGGGAGGATCAGTGCGAGTTCAAGACCAGCCTGGGCTACAGAAGTGAGCTCAAGGCCAGCCTGAGGTGCATAGTGAGACCCTGTCTCAAAAAGGCAAAAAAATAAATAAATAAATAAATAAATAAAATAAAGAAACCATTCACAAGGGCAGGTGAGATAGCGCAGTGGTCTAAAGCACTTGCCTAGACAAATGCACAGCAACTGCAGTTCAATCCCTGGTACGACATGCTGCGTCCACCCTGCCCCCAGGGTGGGCTCAGCCAGCCACAAAAAAAGAAAAAAAAAGAAACCATTCTGCTTTATCACAGTTAAAAACCAAGGTTAAGGCCAATACAAACTGCGTATCTTTCTATCTATCTATTTATTTATTTATTTATTTATTTATTTATTTTATATCTTTCTATTTAAAAGGGAAAAAGGGAACTGGATGTGGTGACACACACCTGTAACCCCAGCACTCAGGGGGCTGGAGCAGCAGGATCATTGCAAATTTGATGCCAGCCTGGACTACAAAGTAAGCTCAAGGCCAGACTAAATTAAGTAGCAGAAGACCTTGTCTCAACAGACAAAAATAAAAATGATATATGATAAATATGGATGTGAAAAACCCTAACAACTCTACTGGAAGACTTTTAAAGCTGATAAATGAATTGAGTGATGTAGCACAATATAAAATCACCATTAAAAAATAACTTTACAATATACCAATAGTGGACTGGCTGAGAAAGAAATTAGAAGAACTCACTCACAATAGCTTCAAATGAAGTAAAATAATTGGGTCAATCTAACCAAGAAAATGAAAGACTTCTACATAAAAATTTTAGAACACTGAAAAACTGAAAAAGACACTAAAAGACAGAAATCCCAGGTCCATGGATTAGCAGACTGTTGTTAAAATGGTGATATTATCAAACACCACCTACAGATTCAATTTCCATTGAAATACTAGTAACATTCTGCACAGAACTAGAAAAACAATTCTCAATTCATTACAAAAATACAAATACCCAAAGGGCCAGGGAGATAGCTCAGCAGCCTAAGTGCCTGCCTGGCAATGCAAGGTCCAGAGTTCTATCTCTGGTACCACCAAAAAAAAAGGGGGGAAAAAAAAAAAAGAAGAAGAAGAAGAGGAAGAAGAAGAAGCAGAAGCAGAAGACGCAGAACAAGAATAAAAAGGAAAAGAAATACAAATATCCAAAATGAGCAAAATAATCCTAAACCAAAAGAGCAAGGCTAGAGCAATCAGCAATAGCTGATTACAAATTATACTATAAAACACTGAAACAAAGACAGCATGGGGGCCCGGCAGGATGGCTCAGTGGTCTAAAGCGCCTGCTTAGGAAGGCTTAGGCAGCTTCAGGGACCACAGTTCAATCCCTGGCACCACATGCTACACCAGCCCAGCTCTCAGGGCAGGCTGAGCTGGCCATAAAAATAAATAAATAAACAAACAAAAGTTCTGAAACAAGAAAATAAATAAATAACATTAAAAAAAAAAACAGCGGGCCCGGCAGGATGGCTCAGTGGTCTAAAGCGCCTGCTTGGGAAAGCTTGGGTGGCTTCAGAGAACGCGGTTCGATCCCGGGCACCACATGCTGCGCCAGCCCTGCCCTCGGAGCAGGCTGAGCCGGCCATAAAAATGAGCGAATAAACAAATAAAGGTTCTGAAACAAGAAAAAAAAATAAATAAAATTAAAAAATTATTAAAAAACAACAAAAAAAAACACAAAAACAGCAAGGTACTGTACCAGCATAAAAATAAGACACAAAGACAAATGAAACAAAAGGCAGAAATAAAGCCCACACAATCATAACCATCTGCTTCTGGACCAAGTAGTGAAAGATACACATTGAACAGGAGTCTAACAATTTGCTGGGACAATTGGACATCTTGTAAAGGTTCAAACTAGATCCCTTTCTCTCATCATTCTTACAAAAATCAACTTAAAATGAATCAAAAACCTACCTGGAAGACCTAAAACTTTGGCCAGGTATGGTGGAATCCCAGCACTCAGGATACGAAGGCAGGAGGATTGCCTTCAGTTCAAGGCAAGCCTGAGCAACACAGTAAGAACATGGCCAGCCTGAACTACGCAGTGAGACCTTGTCTCAAAAAACAAAAGGAACACAAAACACAATTCTGAAACTTAAAACCGCCAAAAACAAAAAACAGAGAAACACTTGAAACCATAGGCACAGGTAAAGATTTACTAAACAGGATTTTAACAACATAAGGAATAACAGAACCAATAAATGGGGCTGCATCAAATAAGTTTTTTTGTTGTTGTTGTTGTTTGTTTTTTGTGGAAGTAGGGATTGAGCTCAGGACTTTGCACTTGTTAGGCAGGCAGTTTGCCCCTGAGCTATCTCCCTGCCTCCCCCCCCCCCACCGCCACTTTTTTTTCTTGAGTCGAGGATGGATGGATGGATGGATGGGTAAGAGTCTGGAAGATAGACAGACAGACAGACAGACAGAGGCTGGAATGTAGCTCACTGTAAAGACCCTCGTCTGACTCCCTGATATTGTGAAGGACAGGACAGACTGACAAATAGAAGGTAGAGAACTAGAAAAGGAGCAAAGCAAGCATTAGAAAAGAAACGGCAATCCAGCACTCAGGAGGCTGAGGCAGGAGGATCAGTGCAAGTCTGAGACCAGCCTGGGCTACAAAAGTGAGCTCAAGGCCAGCCTGAATTTAGTAGCGAGACCCTGTCTCAAAAAAAAAAAAGGCAAAAACAGAAATTAATGACATTGAAAACAGATAAATGATAGGAGAAAAACTCAATGAGCTCAAAATCTGGTTCTTTGAAGATAAAACTGGTAAACCTCTGGACCAGTGGTGGGAGCCTGTGGAATGGGTGCCCACAGCCAGCTGTTGTCACTGAAAACTAAATTTTTTTTTTTTTTTTTTTTTTTGTGTCTTTTTTGAGACAGGGTCTTGCTATGCAGTTGAGGCTGGCCTTGAGCTCACTTTTGTAGCCCAGGCTGGTCTCGAACTCACATCAATCCTCCTGCCTCAGCCTCCCAAGTGCTAGGATTACAGGCGTGAGCCACCATGCCCGGCTGAAAACTAAAATTAAAGGCTTTGCCATCACTGTTCTAGACAAACTGATGGGAAGAGAAAAGACAACAAGCACAAGTTACCAGGATCAGGAATGAAAAAAGTCACCACTCAAATAACAAGCAACTCTAATTAATAACTGACAACTTGGAGAAAATACACCAATCTCTTCCAAGTCATTAACCACCAAAACTCATCCTTGAGGAAAAGACAATATCAATACTCCTGTATAAAGAAATAAACTAAAAACCTTAGAAGTTTCTAAAGGAACAGCCCTGTTCCTGTTAATAACAGGAATTATTTAAACTAGAAACCAGCCGGGCGTGGTGGCGCGTGCCTGTAATCCCAGCACTTGGGAGGCTGAGGCAGGAGGCTCCGTGTGAGTTCGAGACCAGCCTGGGCTACAAAAGTGAGCTCAAGGCCAGCCTGAACTGCACAGCGAGACCCTGTCTCAAAAAGACCAAAAAATAATAATAATAATAATAATAATAATAATAATAATAAATACATAAAATAGAAACCAACTTACATTTGCAGAGAAAAACATACTGTAATTTAAAGACTTTTCCTCTTTTAATATGTTCTTTCAACATGTGCAATTTCACTCTGGCTCAGGCTTGCGCTAAGTATTAGAAACATTCAAACTACTTTTTCTAAGTCATAAACACACCTCACTGCTCGAATGGCCTTATAATTCAGTGGCTTTATAACTCAAACGTTAAACTGTTTGGTATAAACTGTAAACACGCATATTACTGGTACTGGGAGAAAACACATACATGCTGTTATTTCACCTCTCATTAAGGTGAACAACATAACCACATGGATGCCCTTTGCTTATCAAAGTAAGTCAAAGGCATTACTCTGTATTTACATCAAGCATCCAAGAAGTCAACAGTATTACAAGAATAATGGTTAAGTCCTACAAAGCAGAACATTTTCCTTACAACTGAAGCGATCCTTAAAGTCGGTAAACACTGAGTACTAGTTAAAACAACATACTGAGATGTGCCAAAAGTATTAAATAAGAACAAACCATAAGAACCTGACAGCTATCACCTGACTCAGCCTAAGCAATGGCAGCATTCTTTTGTTCACACATCATTCAGTAGTCAGGAGTCTAGTCACGTCTACAAATTACTCTAGATGTTCAGGGCTGAAGTTCATTCCACATGTATCAAGCATATGGTGGAGATCTTTCACGAACAGGCCATTTGCAAATCTAGGATGTGAATATAAACTGTGAAAGGAGTACCTCATATGGCTCCAAACCCTTGTTTTACTTGTTTCAGTGACTTCTTGAGGCGTTTAATTATTTAAGAAAAATGAACGCTGTTACCTGGATCACTGCTAACCCTTCACTACTGAATAAGGATCAGAATCCAGTGAAGTTCAAAATATTAAAAAGCCAGGGGAACGGTGGGACTGCGGGCGTGGCTCGGTGGTTGAATGCTGCCTAGCTCACGAGGAGGTCCCGGATTTAATTCTCAGCATATGAAAGAAAAGAAAGAGGCGGCAGCAACCTTGCTTCCCAAGCTGATTCACCCCAAACCTCTGAATAGCGTCCTGTCCCGTCGAGTCCAAGGGCTACTACAGGCCTTTCCTTACCAATTCTCTTCCCTTCTCAACCCCAGCCACATCTGGATCCTGCTGCTCCCAAAACAAAAACGGATAAAAGCACAAATTCACTAGGGCTCAGGCCTTCCCTCTACCAGGGAACTCTGAATACTCTTTCTCAGCTACTAACACGCCTACCTCGCTGCTCGAGGGTGGTCTTCGCCAAATGGCTTTCTCTGGACAACGTAGAGCACTACACGCCTTTACACGCAATCCCTGCTTAACAGCCTATCTTCTCCCAACAGACTATGAACTGTAGAAGAGGCCGTGCTCTAGTCACCATCTCCGGAGCCCGGGACAGTAAGAGGCGCAAGGCTGGATGTTGCGCCAAGATGTGTACTATGTATGCCTCGAGTTAAAATTCGTCGCACAGATCTCAGAGGCACGAAAATGATCCGGTAGTGCCCGCTCTACTGCCAATACCTTGTTTTCCAAAAGCACATACCCTCATGAAAGGCTGGGCTCCGTGGCGAGAATGGTAAGCGCACACACGCCGCACTTCTGCAGGTACAAAGGGCTCTGGCTCATCCATCCCACCGGATGGTCCCTAAAGCGTTTTCCCTGGAACAGGGCATTCAGCTAAAGATTCTTAAGGACAACTAGAAGCGGGGCTAACGTACGCAGCGACTACAGAACACAGAGCCTGCGAGTGCAAACTAGACAGTACAGGGTAAACCGCCGGGACCAGAAAGGCCCTCGCCGGTCTGCGCGGCGCCCGGGCCGCGGCGGGGAAGAGCCGGGCTCGCCGGGCTCTACCGAGGCGGCCGCCCCGCAGCCCCGCCCGCTCCACCGCCCCGGGAGCCCGACAGGGCCCGGGCGCAGGCCGGCGCAGGCCCGCGCAGGCCCGCCCCGCCCCGCCCCGCCCCGCCCCGCCCCGCTGGCTCACCCGGCTCCCGGTTGATCTCGATGTCGAAGTGACACTGCGGCCGGTCCTGTGCCCCCATCGCGGCCGAGGCGGCGGCGAGAGCTGCGGGAGAGGCGAGGGGCGGTCAGCGGGTAGAGTCCGCACCCCACCGCCGCGCGCCGACCTGAGGCGACCGCCCTCCCGCCCGGTCCCGGCGGCGCGCACGCACCTGGCTGGCCTCCGGGCTGACCCGCTCTCCGTCGGCTGAGGAGAAAGCGCCGCCACGGGAGCCCCAGGCCAACGCCACCAACGGAACAGCGCCTCCTCCTCCCGCGGGCGAGCGCCTAGTGCCACGCCAAACGCCGCGAGAGAACAAATATCGCGAGAACACAGCCTTGCCGAGGTCCGGGGAGCGGCCGGGCGCGCGGACGCTCCTGCCCGTGCGTGCGCCTTCGCGGCGCCCCGTGGCTGGCGCGTGTTCCCGAGGGTTGCACGCGCCCGCTCTCCGTGTGCCCGCCCTTCTCTGCAGCTCCGCAGCCTTCCACTTCCGGGTGTCCTGAGACTTCCCTGGGCAATGATTGTGGTTTAAGATTATCTTTCTTCTTGCGTTTTCTGCATTCTCAACCCCTATAATTTTTTTAGAAGAGTGACTTAAATACAAAATGCATTTGGAAGAGTTAAAAAAAATTAATGTTTATTGAAACTTAACATTTGTTTGATCACGGGGGCTGGGGAGATAGCTCTGTGGCACAAGTGCCTGCCTGGCAAGTGCAAGATCATGAGTTTGAACCCTGGTCCCGCAAAAAAATAAAATAAAATAAAAAAATATTTGTTTGATCAGTCATACATACCTATGTCTGCTGATCTATACTGATTTGATGATGAAAATATGTAATGCAACCATTGTTAAAAAAAAAATTTATTGTGCTGTGTAAAAGTTTTATACCATTTTCTGATGGTGTCCAACCTTCATTCTGGGAGACTTTTTTGAACTTTGTTGTAACACCTATTATTGGATAATGAAAGAAAAAGAAAGAGAGAAAGAAAGAAAGAAAAGAGAGAGAGGGAGGGAGGAAGAAAGAAAAGAAAAAGAAAGAAAGAAAGAAAGGAAGGAAGGAAGGAAGGAAGAAAGACTGGCTTTCTGCGTGGAATGTGGGGAATGTGGGCATGGCAGCTTCTTCCACACCTCTCTGTAGTCTGACAGTCTCTGGGGCAAGGATGTTGCCTGCCAGCGTATCCTGGAAAAAGGCCAGCTGGCCTGCCAAGGTCCACAGGCCCGTCTCTGGATCAGTCTCGGTGCCCAGGGGGAAGGCTGGATGTGGTGTTTGATCAGCTCAGAGTGCAGCTGGGATCCGGATACAGGCAGGAGCCTGGCTCTGCCATGCGGAGACCACAGTTCAGATCCGAGAAGCCATCTCATCTGCGACTAGGACGCCCGTCCTTCAGCCTCTGTGCCACTAATGTGCCTTTTTTTTTTTTTTTTTTTTGGCCTTTTGGAGACAGGCTGTTGCTGTGCATATAGACTGGCCTTGAATTCACTTTGTAGCCCAGGCTGATCTCAATCTTGTAACAGTTCTCCTGCCTCAACCTGCCCAGTGCTGGGAGCACAGGATTGTACCACCTCACCTGCTACTAATTTGTCTTAAAGCATAATTTTACAGTGGTGCCTCACTTCTCACAGAGGTTATGTCCACACACCCCCCAAGTAAAGATCAGCGAAGTAGCAACATTGTGTTTATTTTAGTATTTATATATGTTTTTTTTTTATTTTTTTAAGAATTTTTTATTTTATTTTTATTTTTTTTATTTTTTGTCTTTTTGAGGGAGGGTCTCGCTATGCAGTTCAGGCTGGCCTTGAGCTCACTTTTGTAGCCCAGGCTGGTCTCGAACTCGCACCAATCCTCCTGCCTCAGCCTCCCAAGTGCTGGGATTACAGGCGTGTGCCACCACGCCCGGCTAAGAATTTTTTATTTTATTTTATTTTTTTCTTGTTTCAGAACTTTATTTATTTTTATGGGCGGCTCAGCCTGCCCTCAGGGCAGGGCTGGCACAGCATGTGGTACCGGGGATTGCGGTCCCTGCAGCCACCTAAGCTTTCCTAAGCAGGCACTTTAGACCACTGAGCCATCCTGCCAGGCTTGGTATTTATATATGTTTTAAGGCTTCATAAACCTTACACTCTTATAAAACTTTCCCTCACTTTTAAAAACACTTTTTTTTTTTTTTTTTGTCTTTTTGAGACAAGGTCTCACTTTGCTGTTCAGGCTGGCCTTGAACTCACTTTTGTAACCCAGGCTGGTCTCGAACTCACATTGATCTTCCTGCCTCAGCCTCCCAAGTGCTGGGATTACAGGGGTGCACCACCATGCCCAGCTCTAAAAACACTTCTAATGTTCTTGGCTCCTAAACCAAGGTAATTTTAACAACATAGGTATATTTTACAGTACTGCAAAGACCCACAATAGAACAAAAATCTGCAATAAATAATTGAGACTAATATCTTTTGAAAACCAGAACAGTGAGTCCTCCAAAGTCAAGCCACAACGTGGCAAGGGGCTAGTGTAGATGGGGTTTGGGCACACACTTTGCAAGTGTTTTAGCACCGTTGGAAGCCATACCTGACCTGCTAGGAATAAATCATAAGACAGCTGCTATGTTCCTTCCCTTTCTCTCTGGAAGCAGCCTCAAAGAAGATGATTTGAAAGGAAGTTGTTTACTTGGGAAGTGCTATGGCCTATATATTTGGGTCCACCAAAACGCATACGTATAAGGAAATACCAGCCCTTGCAGTGCTGGTATTAGCAGGGAGGCCTTTGGAAGAGGATGTGATCCTGAGAACTGATCCTCGTGAATGGGACTGTGTCCTTGTACAAGAGATCAGAGTCTGGACACAACTTGCTGGCCTGTAATCCCACCACTAGGAGGCAGAGGCAGGAGGACTGCACCTACAAGTGCACCCTGGGTGACTTAGCAAGTCTCTCAAAGTAAAAACTAAGAGGGAAGGAAGATAAGGATGGAACTCGGTACAATCCCTAGAACTAAAAAAAGAGGAAAGAGGCTTGAATGAGAGCTCCTGTGTGCCTGAGGACGGTGGAAGAGGTGAGTCTATGGGCCAGGACACGGGCTGCTGCCAGATACCCAGTTGCTGGGGCCCACATCTTTTAGTTACCTTTTTTTTTTTTTTTTTTAGCTGAGGGCTTATTCCTTGGCCCAGGATAGCCTCAACTGCATGACCTTCCTGCTTCAGCCTCCCAGTAAAGAGATTACAGTTACATACCCTGTACCTAGGGTGAGACCTTGGGCTTGAAGTTCCTAGTCTCTAAGACTATGAGAAATAAAATTTTTTTGAGAGGGAGGATCTTGCTGTGCAGTTCAGGCTGGCTTCAAGCCCATGGTGATCATCCTGGCTCAGCCTCCCAAGTGCTGGAATTCCAGTATGTCACCATGTCCATCTGGAGATAGAAAATTTTGTTACCGATTAGCAATACGGTTATGGTATTTTATGATGAGAACCCCAAGGGACTAAGAAGGAACAATTCTAAGAAACTACATTCAGGGCCGGGCGTGGTGGCACACGCCTGTAATCCCAGCACTCGGGAGGCTGAGACAGGAGGATTGGTGTGAGTTCAAGACCAGCCTGGGCTACAAAAGTGAGCTCAAGGCCAGCCTGAGCTGCATAGTGAGACCCTGTCTCAAAAAGACAAAAAAAAAAATAAGGAGAAAGGTTGAAAGGAGGCAGGGGAATGGGGGAAAAAAGAACCAAAATCTATCACTACAGGTACCAATTCCCTGAGGATGCCCATCAATGCCAAAACGTTCAGCATTGCTCTCTACAGTATTATTGATGGGCAGGTGAAAAAGCAAGGCAAAGAACAGATGAATAGTCTATTATTAGATTTGACTTTAATAAAATAGGTGTGAAAAATTGAAGAAAAATAAAAGGCTGGCTCTGGGCTGGGGAGATAGCTCCGAGGCACAAGTGCCTGCTGGGCAAGTGCAAGGTCGTGAGTTCGAACCCTGGTCCCACCAAAAAAAAAATAAAATAAAAAAAATAATAATAATAAAAAATAAAAGGCTGGCTCAGAAATCCAGGTCCTGGTGGGCTTGGAGGCCCGTCTGGCCTTGAGCTGGAAAGGGCAGCAAGGTTGAGCAGAGGCGAATGCCGGTCCGTCGCCAAGGTCCTGGTGGCCGGACAGCCCAGGCCCCAGCCGCCGCGGGCTCTCTGGGGAGAAGTGTCCAGAGAAGGAGCTGTGGCCCAGCAACCCCAGCTCTGCTCACAGCCTTCAGATTTGCCCATTCGTTCTCCTCCTGCCAATGAGAACATCCTGAAGAGAGACAGAGAGCGGAGGCAGCTGTTGCAAAGCTCCCTCTGCCCCTGCCCACGCCTGAGCTGCACTTGACGCTGAGGCCCCTGGGGCTCCCCAGGGTCCCCTGAGCAGGAGCCCCAGGTGTGTCATGGGCCTTGGCACCTAATGGAGGCGGCCTCACGCAGTGGCATCCGGGGGCTTCCCGTGGCTCCTCGCTTGTCTCGGCTGATGTGCAGGAGGGGAACACCCTGGAAAAAGTCCCCAGGGCTGCTCAGGTCTGGAACCTATCAACCTTGATTTCTCAAGCCTGGGAGGCAGATACTGTTGTCATTATCTCTTCTTTTAAATTTATTTTTATTTCTTAAAGATTTATTTATTTATTTGGTACAGAGTCTTGCTGTGTGGCTCAGACCCATAATCCGCCTGTCTCAGCCTCCTCAGTGCGGGGACTACAGGCATGCACCACCATGCCCGGTTTTAGTGGCTGGCATGGCGCAGGGCCAGTGCAGCATGAGGTACCAGGGATCGAACCTGGGTCCTTGTACCAGGCAGGCACTTAGACCACCAGCTATCTTCCCAGCTCCCCCCTTTATTTTTTGAGACAGAGTTTTGCTGTGTAATCTAGGCTGGCCTTGAACTCTCTATTTACCCAAACTTGTAGTAATATTCTTGTGTCAGCTTCGGATGCTGGGATTACAAGTGTGTGTCACCATGCCTGGGATTTTTCTCTTTTAGAGGTGAGGAAACAGAGCTCTCCAAGGTTAGGTGACAAAGTTGGAATTCAAAATTAGTTCTCTTCATTATTTACTTGTCATAGCTGCCCTGGGTTACACCCTTGCCTCCAACCAAGGTAACAGGGAACCGGACTGATTTTTGGATTCAATTGACAGAAATCTCTGTATCCCCTTGGAGCTGAGTCTATAGTGAGAAAGTTGTTCCTCTTTTTTTTTTTTTTTTTTTTTTTTTTGTTTCAGAACCTTTATTTTTTTATTCACTCATTTTTATGGCCGGCTCAGCCCGCCCCGAGGGCAGGGCTGGCGCAGCATGTGGTGCCGGGGATCGAACCGCGGTCCCTGAAGCCACCCAAGCTTTCCCAAGAAGGCGCTTTAGACCACTGAGCCATCCCGCCGGCCCCTTTTTTTTTTTTTTTTTTAATAGAACTCAGCTAACAACTTTACCCAATCACTGAGGTAAACAACAAAGCTGGGGAGATCATGGTTGCGTGCAAGGCCACTCTTTGCTGGGGTGCTAAGCAAGCACGTACCTCCCCCTGGGACATGGTCTTGCCTAAAATGGTGACCTTCCTGAGTCTCCAGCTTGAGTCTCTCTGAGCCTTTTGGCCTAGAAGCTTACTGCAGGGGTGACTCCCCTGGGGCACAAGTCTTGCACCCAGAACAGAAGAAGAGGCAGGTGACCTAGTTTTTTCAACAAGTGGCAAACAGAAACAGAGGTGGAACTGTTGGACACTTTTAAGATGGCATCAGCCCAAGGCAGTGGGTTGGTGGTTTTTGGATCTTAATTTAGATGAATCAACAAGAACATGTGTGGTAACTGAAGACAACTGCACATTTATTATCAAATGATATTAGATACTAATTAAGGACTACTGTTAGCTTCTTTGGGAACAATGTTATAATTACTATGCACCTTACAGTTACTAAAAACAACTTACAGTTATTCGTCTGTAGTTTCTGAGAAAATCACACGCAGTACGTATCACACGGAAACTTGGCTCTCTGCAAGGCTTTCATGGAAAGGCGAGGTTTCTCACTATTTTCTGTGCATGAATTAGTGACTGTTCACAGCACTTCACTGCTCCTTTGACTCACTGTGAATCTTGGCTAGCCTTAAATACACAACCTCCAAACAGCAAGTGCATTCGGGGAAGAACCACGCTGCTCTTCTTTCAGTCAATACATCTTAGCATCACATCCTGGAAAGGGGAGGGCAGGGGCACAATAACTGAAGTCTTTGTTCTTTCCTCTGCAAAGCCTTTCTTAGGAAAAAGCAGGTGATTCAGGAGGAAACCTTGGAGACTGAGCTGTCTCCCTAGGTTGTCAGAGCTGTCACTGTGTCATCTCAAGCGCAAGCACCCCATCAAAACTAGGACGATCCGTCCCAGGCAAGTAGCTGAAATGCCACCTTAGGGCATGCAGGCCAGCTACGAACTGCATTGGAGATTTCGAGTTTTGTTCTCTTTATTAGTCTAGAATTTCGAGTTCTGCCACTCAAGGCTCTCAGTTCAGGGCAACGACTATATCAGACAGACATCTGTCTCGGCTGGGGTAGACCATTCTTTTCTTACTTGCCTGAGGAAGTTCTTTTCACTGGAGACTGCTGTGATTAAATTCCTGGTAGAGAATGTTTATTTGGTTTAACAAATGGAACACAATACCTGGTGGTCCCTACACTCAGGAACTCTTAACTTCAGGACTCCATTCCAGAATGAACACCAGGAGCCATGGTGAGTGTGGCAAGTGGGGACCGCGAGTGCCCCTTGGGACGCTGCTGCGGGCTATGAGGTGGGCTGAGGGCACTGCTTGTGGCTTGTCCTGGTTAGAGGCAGCTGGCACTTGAAGCACTAGTGTCTTTTCAACTTTCTATAATTTTTGACTCTTTTAACTATTTGAGAATCTTTAATTTTGATATCAATATCAGTATCTTGTACCATCTTTTTTTTACTTCACCCAAGGATTTTTTTTTTTTAAAACAGGGTCTTAAAAAAAAAAAAAAGAAAACAGGGTCTTGCTCTATAATGCAGGCTGAGCTTGGACTCACTATTTAGCTGAGGTTGGTTCTGAATTTGTGGCCATCTTCCTGTCTCAGCCTCCCGAGTGCTGGGTTACAGCAATTTGTGTGCCACACCATGCCTGACTCCTTTTCCTTCTCTTTTAGAATTTTGTTAGGTAAAGAAATATCCTTGGGGACTGGGGAGATAACTTCATGGCATAAGAGCCTGCCTGAGCTTGATCCCTGGTACAACATGCCCTCTGGTCCTTGGAACTCTGAGCCACTGGAACTGGGCATGGTGGTGCACACCTGTAATCCCAGAGCTGGGGAGGCTGAGACAGAAGGATCACTATCAAAATAAATATTCTTGGGAGCTTTCCGTATTTTGAGCTGACCGACAGGTACCTGCCCACTGGCAAGCTCTTGGGAGGCTCAGGGACTCCTTTTTTCAAAGTTCATTTTACAATTCTTATCTCCATGATTACACACATCACGGAGTGGCACGTGCCCGGAATGTACCTTTTTGCAGGGACCTGGAATTGAACCATGAGCCTCAAGCACACCAGGCAAGTGCTCTACCACCGACCTATATCCCTAGCCCTCCAATTCCTGCTGGCTGCCCAGAACCTATTCTCTTTTCTTGTCAGACTGAAACTAAGATGTACCCTTTTTTTTTTTTTTTTTGGTACAGGTTCTCACTACTGATTCATAGTGGTCCTCCTGCTTGCACTTCCCAAGTGCTGGGATTACAGGCACGCGCCACCATGCCTGGGCACCATCAAAGGCACAGCACGGCGGGGCCAGGAACCAAACCCTGGCCCTTGCGCTTCCCTAAGCAAGCACTTACGCTGAGCTATACCGCCAGCCGTTAAGATGTAGTCTTAAAGATGCTCCAAAAACCATTCCTGTTCAAAGAAAGAGGATGCCTGGAATCAATTCTGAGATATCCAATTTATTATTAAAATAAATATTTACATTGAGGATGCAGATAAATTAGCAGACTTCACATTCTCCCACTTGAGAAGGCAGCACAGAGCTTTTGCTCATGTTTGAGGTGGCTGCGATGGTCAAAGATCCTGTTTCCACTCCACAGAAGTTGGATTACATCGCTCCTCCCTCACAGTAGCCAAGCAGAAAGTCACTCCACTGTTTCTGCAGTACCAGCCGGGCTGGCATCTGCTATGGTAGCCAAGTAAATGAGATTTCTATGTAACACCTGCTGATACCTGTGGGGGGGGGGGGGTCGGGCAGCAACAATTAGGGAAAGTTTGCTTTTACTGACCACAGACAAACCCCAGGAAAAAATTTACTTGCTCTAGTAGTGAAAGGGCTCTGTAGAGATAATCTTAAGTAGAAAACAATAAAGCCCAAGGGCAGCTATAGGGGTTTACTTGGGGATTCCTGAAACCTGGATTCAAGGAGGCAGATAACCCGTTTATTCTAATGGCTCCTTGATTGTTGTCTCTTCCCTTGCCTGGGATGCTACTGGTTGTCTCCTCCCCTGCTTGGAATGTTTTCAATTAGCATTTGTATTAACCTGATCTTAGGTAAATGGTGATAGAAGTAGTGGTCTCTAGTCTGCATTCCCCAAAGCAGTTATGCAAATTCTGTAGGCTGTCCTTTGGTATTCAATAAAAGTAAGATTCTTCTGTGGGTCCAGGCTCACTTCCAGAGAGACAAATCTCGGTGAGTCCTCTGAGCTAAATTCATCAGGTTTCTCGACGTTCCTTTCGGCACCAACACCAAAACATTACAACAGGGCTCATTACTGACTTGATTCAGGGCTGTCAACCTTCTTGTTGAACTTAAGAAAAATACATATAGATCCCAGTGCTCTTGGCCAAGCCATGACTCTGCCTGCCTACACTTGGAGCTGTTTTATTCTCCACACAGTAGTCTCAGTGATCGCTTAAGATCAGCTCATGACCCTAAAACCCTGCACAGGCTCCCATCTCATTCAGAGGAAAGCCAAGTCTTTCTTGTGCCTACAAAGCCCTACGTGATGGGATTTTCAGCTGCACAGCTGGTTCGATCATCTCTACTTAAGTGTCGCCTGTTGGAGGGACTTGTAAAACAACACTCTCCACCCCACTAGCCCTACTTCATGTATTTTAGTGTTAGGGGTCAAACCTAAGGCTTCATTCATGCTGCTGCTTTACCTCAGCACTAGTGTTCTACTTCCCTGTATGTAGTATGTATCGATTTCTTTCATTTTTAGATCCTGGAGTCTACAATATCAGCTCCACGGAAGTAGAGCTGGTATGTTTCTTACCAGTGACTCTGGCCGGTACTCTACAGTACCGTTCAACAAACTTCAAAAGGAATGAGACGCTCTCATTACAGAGAAGGACTTTTTTTGTTTTGTTTTGTTTTGGTTGGCTCAGGCTGCCTTTAGGGCAGGTCTGGTGCAGCTTGTGCAGCTGGAGAATGAACTGTGGTCCCCTGTACCTGACTGAGTTTGCCCAAGCAGGCACTTTAAACAACTGAGCTAACCCACAAGCCCCTTGAGACCTCATTATAATGTGAGCTTACACAGGGCTTTTCAATCAAGGAGCAGAGCTCTCCATTCAGAAGGACAGACTAGAATTCAGAAGCGGAATCTGCGGGGGGGGGTGGGGGGGGTAGCCCTGTGGCACAGTGCTTGCCTGGCAAGCACAAGGTCCTGAGTTTGATTCCCACTACCAAAAAACCAAACAAAAAACAAACCCAAGAAGCACAGCCTGCGTACCGTGGAAAGAACAACAGAAAGATTCTGTAACTTTCTTATCCTGCATTAAAAACTACAATACCAAATAAAATATTCTGCACCCATTCCCCACAGAGAAAACTATTTATTGCAAACTGAAAAAAAGAAAACTGGTAAATATCACAGTCATACATCAAGACTTACTTTGCCACTATAGGTGACTTTAGGGGGAAGGTGAAGTATGACTTTCTGAAATGTCTCTTGAAGGACAAGAAAATAAGTATTTTAGGGCCAGGGAAATAGCTCAGTAGAATCAGCACTTGCCTGGCAAGTGCAAGGACCTAAGTTCAATCCCTGATACCGCAAAAAAAAGAAAAAAAAAAAAAAGTAGTTAATGCTTCACTAAAAAAAAAAGAAAATATATTCTTTTTTTTTTTTTTTTTTTGAGACAGGGTCTCACTGTGCAGTTCAGGCTGACTTTGAGCTCACTTTTGTAGCCCAGGCTGGTCTCGAACTCACAACGATCCTCCTGCCTCAGCCTTCCAAGTGCTGGGATTACAGGCGTGAGCCACCACGCCCGGCAAGAAAATATATTCTTTATAGGAACTGAGACATAATTCATGGACCACATTTGGGAAAAGACTGAGCTACTATTTTCTCCCATTTTGGTACTGGTTAGAAAGCATATTAAGCTATGCAGAGTTTATCTTCGGCCTGACTTGGAAATCCTTTGTAGGTGCTTGTGTATTGCTCGCAGACTGCGAGAAAAGGGAAGGGGCTTAGCAGCCAGACGGTCTTTATTACCCGGAAATGAGGCTGAATTTGAAGGGGGCACTGCTCTACTTTCCGGAGCCCCGCTTTCGTGTGCTCCCCCGCCCATCCCGGCCGTTATCGGCTGGCAAGGCTGCACAGGTGGGCGGCTTTGCAGGGAAAATATCCCAGTGCTGAGGAGGAAGCTACATCTAACTTCGGGTTCCACAGAGCACTGGCCGTATGGTTTGGGCTTCCCTTTTTCTCGCCTGTAACGCGATGCCCAACTGCCACCCATCCCTAAGGCCCCTAGTGCGGCACAGCCTCCACCTGGCTTCCCCTCCATTGGACACCTGGGTAAGGGGCACTTACTGAACACACTCGTTTGCGCAGCCTTTGCTCTGATACTCCACGATGCAGCGGATCAGTTGGTCATTCTCCTCCAGGAGCTGCAGGACCAAAGAAAGGCTCAGCGCGAGCGACGCGAAGGCAGCGTTAGGGCTGCCCCGCCAGGCCTGGCTTCTCCGCGGACTCAGCCCCCGTTCGCTCCCGCTCTCTCCTCGCCCCCACGGCTACACACTCCGCAGGCTTAGGCTCCACCCGAAGCGGTCGGTCCCTGCGTCCCCAGGGTCCTCGGCCTCCCTCTGCCCGTAACCACGCTCACTCGCTGGATCGTCTGTTGATCCACCACCGCCTTGCCTCTCATCCAGTAGGGTACGAAAGCCACGGACATCCCGAAGAGCGGCTACTAGGCCGACCTCCGGGGCCTCGCCGCGGCGTCTCCGGATGACGCACCACGACGTGCGCTTATACACTCTCGGAGCTGATTGGTTCTCCTGCCTAAAGCAGACAAGGAGGTCACACATGATTGGACGCGCAAAGAGATGACTCATGGAGCCCCGCCCCGAGAGCGGACGCCGGGGCGGCGTGCGCTTGCGCAATCTGCAAAACTAAGCCTTTGTTTTACTTGCGTGTGTGTGCCGGGCGTCCTCTGCAGGGGAGCTTTCCCGGTGCGTTCGGCTGTAGGTTTACTGGTTGGGACCCACAGATACGGCTTCAACCTCACTGGCCTTTCGGTCTTGATGACTCTGGAGGACTAGACAACACTGGTGTCGGCTGTGGGTTTCCTCTAGGCCAGCGGTTCTCAACCTGTGGGTCGCGACCCTGGTGGGGGTCGAACAACCAAAACACGGGGGTCCCCTAAAGCCATCGTAAAATGTTATTTATTTGGAATTACAGTTTTGAAGTAGCCACCAAAATTATTTTTTGGTTTGGGGTCACCGCAACATGAAGAACTGTACTGCGGGGTCACGGCATTAGAAAGGTTGAGAACCACTGCTCTAGGCGATAACTATGCTTATGATACTTGCAGCTGGGCGGACTTGCCTAAAATACCATGGCTACCAAGAACCAAATCCGAGTGGAAGCTCCTCCCGCTACCCTGAGTACTGTACGGTCACCGACTCCCTAGGTTATTTCGGTAGTACTGAGAGTGGAGGATGGGTGGAGGATGGAATCCGGAACATTCAGAGCTACACCCCTGGGTTTTTTTTTTTTTTTTTTTTTTTTTGAGACAGGGTCTTGCTAAATGCTCACGCCTAGCTGGAACTGGAGATTCTCCTTCCTCACCCTCTCTTATTAATTGGATTACGGAAGTGTCCTTGGCTGGTTTTTGTGCGATTAGAGGAATCAGGAATGCCTTGGCACACAACAAGCTTTATTTTAAAACCAGTAATCAAACTTATGATCTAGCGCTTGTGAGGCAGGTGCTGTGCCACTGAGCTATATGCAGCCCCGGCTTTTTATTTTTATACTGGAGCTTAAAGGGATAAGTTGTGAGTAGACAGGACCCCCAGGCTGACCCAGACAAAGGACAAAACTGTAGTACAGTACTGCATGGATGGCATCTCTGGGGCAGGGAGTGACCCAGTATTTTGATGCAGCCACGGATAGAGCTGGAGTTTATTTGTGTCTGCTCTGTCATGTGACCCCGTATGACATGTCTCATTACCATGTGTAAAGTGTAGGTGTGGTTTACTCCTACGTGCGACCCTCACCACCTGGAAACCCACCCTTTCCTCAGTGCATTTGATTTAAGTGGTCGTATCTTTCTTGGATCTTGCTTCTTGGTATCTTTGCTGCCTTCATAGTGTTTGAAGGCTGAGTTGTCATCCACCTGTCCCCAGCTGTGCTCCCTCCGTGTTGCAGCATAGACCAGTTCTGTTTTAAATTCCCAATTTCGCCGGGCATGGTGGTGCACACCTGTAATCCCAGCACCCGGGAGGCTGAGGCAGGAGGATTGGTGTGAGTTTGAGACCAGCCTCAGCTACAAAAGTGAGCTCAAGACCAGCCTGAACTGCATAGGGAGACCCTGTCTCAAAAAAGATAAATAAATAAATAAATAAATTCCCAATTTCCTGATATGTTCCTTACCTCATGAAGGTAGCTTTACTGTGTCAGTACTGAGAAGGTGGAAACTGCTCACTCTCCTACGCCACAGCTGCTCCTAGTAACCACAGGTGCTCTGAAGAAGTGGCTGTGATCTTCTTGTCCATCCTGGTAGATGTGTTAATGAGGTTGGTCTTCCCTGAAACATACAGTGCTCGGAGGCCACTCCTGCTGAAGGGAGATCCAGGAAGTCTGCACTCCTCGTAGGAGCAGGTCCTAGAGCTTCCCTCTCCTGGGTGGCAGCCAGGAGCTGCAGCAGGCTGGTCTGCTTTGCCTGGCCCTCCTCCACCATCCTTGTGTTCAGCAGCTTCCATCTCATTTCTTTTTCATGCTACAGAGGGTGACAGCAGTGAGTGAGGTTGGTGATAGGCCTGAGCTGGAGAAGGACTCAGGACTTTCTGGTTGCCAGGCCTGCACTCTTAGCCCCACATTGGGGTCCTTCCTTAAGCACATAGGTTCTACAGAAAATGGAGTGGGTTTTCTGTTCAGTCTTCCATAGCCCCATTACTGCTTAGGCAGTCAGAATGACAATGGTGTAAGATGGTGTTGAGGTGGGGAGGTGCATGTGACCGGCCTGATCCAGCGCAGAAGGAAAGCCCTCTTATAGAAATAGAGACATCTCAATGGGAAGACGTGGAAGTTGTGCAGGTGTTCGGAGCCTAGGCCCTCTCCTAGGAGGGCTACGGATGGTTTTAGGTGGAAGAGAAAAGGGTTTTCCTGGCTGCAAGATGGAGAAAGGTAGGGATAGGGCAGTGAAATGAGAAAAGAACAGCGAGAAAGCTGCTACCAGTCCGCAGTTCAGAGTGAGCACCATGACAAAGGCATGCGTCTGAGTGACACAGGAGGAGACTTGGTGGACCTTGCAGACTGACTGGGAAGGGGAAATACAGTGGGAGTCAGGGATTCCCCTGGGGTTCTGGCTTGGGCAAGTGAAGGGCCAGTGACAGACACTATGTGGGGAGAAATGGAGGAGAAGCCGGGCAGGAGAGTGCAGCTGCAGTGGAAATGCACCGTGGGGTGTGGCGTCATGCCGAAAAGTGGCCATCAGAACTCAGGGACAAAGGCCGGGCTGGAGATGTAGCAAAACCAGAGGATTGTGGGATGTGAGGTCAGCACCCGAAAAGGAAAGCTAGGGCAGCAATGACGTATTAAAAAGTCCAGCCTTCACACTGGTAAACACTATGCCTTTGATGTGCTTGCTCAGGACAGTGTCAGCCCTGAGGCAGAAGTCAGAGTTGGAGAGGACTGAGGAGCTGTGAAAAGAATCGCAGTGGAGCATTCAAATGGGCCGCTTGTCACACAGGTTGGGTGGCAAAGGGAACTGAAAGAAGGCAGTGGCTGGAGGAAAGAGGAGCTGCCCGGAGCTCGCAGGCGTCACACTGATGGTTTCTCTCTCTTGGGTGAAGTAAGCACCTGGAAGAGCAAAGAGGCTTGAGGGGGTGGGACATCTGAGGGCCTGGCACAAGACTTAGGATTCAGTACTGGGAGAAACTGGAGAGAGAACTGGCTTGGCAAACGTAGGACTGCCGGGCGGCATGAGTGACCTGGCCGGGGATGGCAGTGTGTGAGACAGTGACGGGCACGGTCGGGAGACGCAGTGCTTACAGCCCAGGACCAAGCAGAAGGAGGACAGAAGGTGGAGCATTGCCAGGCAGGTGTGATGGCAGAGGGGCTGTGCGAGGAATGGCAGTATTTTGGGGACCCGTGTCATGGGGGTGTAGGCTCTGGACTTCAGCTGAGGGGAAGAAAGAGAACTGAAAGGAGTCCCTGAATAGAAAAGAATTAGAGGGACACCTGGCTACAAATTCCTCCCAGGGCACAGTGGGAGGGACTCAGAGACCAGCCAAAGGGTGGGGCAGAGAGCTAGCATCAGGGTTAGAGATAATCAGGTGGAGCTCTTCTTGGATAGTGTAGAGTCATGCCAGTGCAGGACTGAAAGTTGTGGACAATGACAATGGGCTGGAGCCCAAGTGGCCATGACTGGGGCTAGGGGTAGGACCACAGGCACTATACCTTACCCCTGTCACAGTCCACTCAGGTGCCAGAGCTTCCTGGCTGTGAACTTTCCTAAAGTACTTGTACCCCAAGTCCTGAGAGCCCCAGACTCCACATTCAAAAGTCCCAGCTTTACAAGTCTAGCACCACGTTTTCTTCCTGTTTCTCATCCTGGTGTGGTGGCAAGCAGAAATGCCAGAGCAATGCCCAGAATGTGGAGGTAGATTTATTTTATGTTGACGGGCAGTGATGGGGTCATTCCCAAAATGTCAGTTCCTGTTTTCCGGTGGTCTCAGGTGTATATGGTATAAGCAAGCAGGAAACACAGAGGCAGCATGGCTTATCCATTGAGGAGTGGTTTATACAATGTGCACCATAGTGGCCAGCTATGTATTACAGTAACCAGCCTTTTCTAAGAGACAGAAGCAGCTGGATCTGGAACAGGAATTGTTACCCGGGCAACCAAGAATTGGAAGTGTATGCTAGGGGTGCTTTTTGGTTACACTAGCACATAGACTGCCTGGGCTTGACTTCCTTTACCAACCCTGAACCCCATGGAGTTTCTCCTTTATGTATGTCATGACTTAGCCTCTTTATCACTTGTCAGAAGGCCAGTGCTAGCCTTGTGGGAGGGGACCTTGTACAGGGGCCTGAACACCAAGAGATATCGATGGCAGGGGCCCCTTGGACTCCATCACAACTGTGAGTCTTGTGTCCACCCACGTGATGGTGACAGTCACAAGTTCAGCTCAGGCATCCAAAGCCAACAGAAACTTGCATATCCCACTGCTGTGGCAACCTCTATATTAGCCAGGACTCTGCAGAGGCTGAATGAATAGAACATCCACGTCTATGAAGGCAAGCATGAGAGGAACTGGCTCGCAGAGTTGTGGAGGCTGAAATATCCATGGGAAGGCATGTACAAGCCGGAGAACAAGGGAAGCTAGTAGCATGGTTTAGTTCAAAGTGTATCCTGAAGGAACTTGGCTGCAGAACTAAGGAAATGTGTGCTGTAGCTCTTAGGACACAGCTGAGTCCTAGGAAACTGGGAGGAGGAGGTGCTGGGACGAGGCCAAGGGTCGGAACGCTGGAGAGTCTGGAGTTGATGCCAAGGGCCGGAGAAGACAGAAGCCCTGGTCTGAAGGGGAAAGCGAATCCTTCTTTTGCCTTTGGGTCCTGTCCAGGCCCTCTGCTGGCTAGAGCGCAACCATCTATGCATGGGGCAAGGAGCACACCTTCCTTCTTCAGCCCATGGATTCAAACTCCCGACTCCTGTGCAAACTGCCTCACAGATACACTCAAACATGATGCTTCAGCACCCATCATGGTGACCCTAGAGCCAAATTCAACTTGTCAGAGAGAATAACTGTGATCTCTCCTCTTCCAAGCCAGATTCCCTCTGCTGTTTCCAGAGCTGGGAATTCCAGTTTGCTTCCCTTCTGGGACACCCCACCTACGTCCCAGCGCACAGTGACCTCTTGGCCAGTCTTCCCTCAGCTTCTGAGACATCTCCACTTGTAACCTTAGCAGATGAATTTATCTGTACAAAATGCTCGACCCGTTTCCTTATGCCCTACAACCTGCACTATGCCTTTTTTTCTCTAAGCCTTCCTATCGCACTCTTTTATTCTCTACACTCTCCCTTTTTGGTGGCAAAACGTATACAACAGATTTTATTGTTAACCGTTTTCAGGGCACAGTGCTGTGCAGCTGTCCCCAGCACCCCTTTTAGGAGCTTTTTAATCCTCCCCAACTAAAATTCTGTGCCCTTTAAAACATCCCCGCCTCTCTGGTTTTCTTTTCATCCCTCAGCAGAGTCGGGGCGGCCTTGCACACAAGAGGTCTTTGTATGGGAGATCGGCTGTCTGAAACACTCTTCTCTTCCTCTGCCCCTACGCTGCTATTCAGTGAAGCCTGCTCTGAGGCGTGAATCCAAAGTTTCTGGTTGGAAGCTCTTGTGTAAATTCTCTTCCAACACCTGCTCCTGCAGAGCTCAGTGGCTTTTAGAGGCTGAGGCAGGAGGCTCGCAAGTTGGAGGCCAGCATGGGCAACTCAGTGAGACTCTTGTGTAAGTAAGTAAACACAGAAGGGCTGGGATGTGGCTCAGCGCTCCCAGGATTCAGCCTTTAGCCTTGCAGATCGCAAAGCCACCATCCTGGCCCCACCTCGACGAGTCCTGTGCACTTATACACCTGTTAGTGGTTTGAGGCCGTCACCCTACCCTGTTCTTGTGATACAGCGCGCTCGTGGACATGCCGCTCCCGTGGACTTTGCCTCGGTCCACGCTGGCAGCGGCCGCGGGCCCCACGCCCGGAGCAGAGCGCAGGGCCGGGGCTTCCTCGCCTCCGGCAGCCCTACCCTTCGCCCGGGCGAGAATCAAAAGCTCATCCCACACTCCAGGGGTGAGCTCTGTGGTTCTAGCCGTAGGACCGCGGGCGAGCGAGGGAGAATGCACGGAAGAGGCGTTACCTCTACCGCGCCCCCGGGATTTGGGGGTTGCGGCCCTTTAAAAAGGATTTTGACTGGCAACTCAGCCGGGATAGCGGTAGGGGCGCGCCGCTATTGGTCAGTTTGGGTGCAAGCGTTGCTCAGCAGCAGCGAATAGGAGGGCTCGGGGCGGGCGCATGCGCACCACCGCCCACCTGCGCCGGACTGCCCGAGACCTGCGCCGGGCCGCGGGTGGGTGGAGGCCGCGGAGGAGGCGGCGGCCAGGGCGGGCGGCTACTCGCGGAAGCCGACGTCCGTCGGGACGAGGTGAGAACTTCGGCGACTGCAGCGGAGGGCTCCGAGGTCGGGACCGGGCAGGCCTAGGATGCGGGCCTGGAGTGCGGGTGGCTTGGCCCATCCTCCCGCGTCGGGGCCATGTGTCGCCTCCCACCGGGACCCCTGGACCCTCGTCAAGGGCGCACGCCGCTGTGACACAAACTTCCCTGCGCCCCGGACCCCTGTGGGCCCTGAGCTGAGGGCCAGGTGTTTAGCACTCGGAGGAAACGCTGGGGAAATAGGCGCCAAATACCAGCGCCGCGGAAGAGCAGCCCCGGCTAAGAGCCGGAGTGAGGTTTTTGAGTTCAGAAAAATATGACGCCCCACGGCCGATCAGTGAGGTGAATATTTATTAAATTTTACAAAGAACAGTTAATCCTGAGAAAGACAATTTTAGTGGAACGGAAATGGAAGGAAACAATTGGTTTAACGCCGCTAAGCAGACTTGAACTGGCTCGCTAACCTTGCCTCAGGAAGATAGATGCAATGTTATTATAGCTTCGGTTTAGTTTTTGAGACAGGGCCTCTCTGAGTTGACCATGCTGGCTTCCAACTTGTGATCTCCCTGCCTCGGGCTGTGCAGTCGCTGGGATTACAGGCATATTCCGCCAGGACTGGCTCTCCAACTCTCTTAATGTTTGCATTTGCAGCATAGAGAACATCTTGGGGTCAGTGTTTCATTCTTAGAAGGAATTTAGAGATCGGTTGTCCCAAAAGGTGACTGAGGGCCAGAGAGGAAGACAGGCGTCACAGTAGTGCCGTGAGTTCTGCACAGTGGTAGCACTAACCCACCCACTCATCCCTGGTTAGTTTATGTGTGTGTTCTCCAGGACAAGGAATCTGGGAAAAATTAGGTATAATCCCAAAAGTTGGATTTAGAAAAGCGGGATGTGGTAGAAAGCTTTGATCATAGGCTATGTCACGAAAGTTTAAATTTGAATCTCAGTTACACTTTGTCCTTTTTCGGTGTTGTGAGACTGTGTAGCACAGGCTGGCCTGAAATTTCTGGTGATCAGCCTGCGTCCTGAGTGCTGGGATTATAGGCCTGTGCCACCAGCCCAGGCTTGAATTCTCCTAATACCCTTAAACTGTAGAGCTGCCTGGACAGGGCAGATTGTGCTTATGATACCCAAATGAGCCTTTAGCACATCAATCAGTGTGAAAGCTTGCTTCTCACTTGGGTGCTGGCCTAGACAGTCACCCCTCTGTGTCCTCCGGCCACCGGCCTCGAGTCACATAAATGACACAGTATTTGCATATAACCTGCCACATCTCCCTGGATATGTCCAGTGATCTCTGGGCTGCTTGTGTACCCAGGTCAGTAGCGACAAGAAAAACATTTTCTTGTTCAGGACAGATGTAGTTGCTTTTCACATATTGTGCATTGCAAGTTAGTTGTATGGCCGGTGTGGAACCCTGGACGTGGAGGGAGGGATGTCACGCGTGTCCTTTCACGCTTAGTTGCCTGTTTTTCTCAGGTCTTCCCTGACAACTCATGTTGACCTTTATCGCCCTCCCTCACCCCCCAGCTTCGTGGAGCCTCCAAGATCTACAGATTAGGCCCTGCTTCAGGTTCTCTGGCCAATGGCACATCTAGCAGTAGGCGTTAAGCCTTATTAGCTTATTTTCCTAGTTTGAACTCCTGTCTTACAAGACCTGATCCTCTCCTGCGTGTGGCAGAGGTCTGGGAGAAGAGGAAAAGAGAAGGAGTTGCCTGTGGCATGGCCTTTGCCGGTACAGCTGGATAGCCCATAAAGAGGTGGTTGCATCAGAGTTTAGGAATGAGGGAGGCACATTACAATACTTTTGAATAAAACCTAGTAATGTGAATATGGTGTGTCTGTTACTGCCTGTGCTTCTGCATAAAACTTCATCTGTATAGACTAAAGCTTTCTCGTTTTCTCCCAAGTAGAGATTTATTGTGAGTGAACGAAGTAGAGCTGAGCAGTAAGGAAAGGGATATGCAGCCTCCGCTTCCTGTTTGGTGGACCAAAGTATGGCAGCTCTTGTTGTCTCCTGCGCTCACTTGCTTGGCAGTTTTAATCGAGGGTTTTCCGGTTCCAGCCAGGCCTCCTGGCGCTGGGTTTCAAGGCCCAGTGCCCCGTATGCCAGCTGGTAAGACCTGGGTGAGAAGACACTCTCTGTGGGAGGACTCTGAAGCCACATTTCTTGGTGTGGGATTGATTTTTTTTTTTTTTTTCTGTAATTGTGGCATGATTTTCGAGATCCATACCACTGTTTTCTTGTTGTGAACTGAACAATAGTTAACTTTGGGTGGCTTTATTGTAATGAATCCAGAGTTACAGTACTTTTCTGCTTGAAAATGTCTTGTATATTCCTGCCTCAGCCTCCCAGAGTGCTGCTACTGTACCCTGTTGGTGAGGGGGGGCTTTTGTGCATGGTTTGTGGTGGTGGTTATGGTACGGAACTCATAATAAAAGGCATACTCAGATATACATGGTGGGGCATGGTGGTGGCGCAAGCCTGTAATCCCAGCACTTGGGAGGCTGAGGCAAGAGGATCAGTGTGAGTTCGAGACCAGCCTGAGCTACAAAAGTGAGCTCAAGGCCAGCCTGAACTACATAGCAAGACCCTGTCTCAAAAGATATGCACACTTTATACCAGAGTCGATTTCTTGGAATTGGTATTGCATTAAGTTACATGAAAGGTAATCCATGGGGGAAACTAGGTAAAGGACAGATGCGATCTCCTCATAGCATCCTTCTAAGGTCCTGTGACTGTCCTTGTTGTTGCTGGGACAAAATACCCAACACCCCAAATTAAGGGAGGAAGGGTTCATTTAGCTCACAGCTTGGGGAGGTTTCAGTCCACACTCAGCTGGCTCCTGGGCAGGGTGGCTGGTGAGGGGAAGTAACTTGTGGGGGATCCTTTGGTCTTACAGCAGTGGTTCTACCAGGTGAAACATGGTGGCAGCATTTTGGGGGCTCTTTGTTCGTGGGTGTTTCTGTATGGCGGTTTTCTCTGACCCCAAGTCTGGGATTTAAGGTGCAGAAGAAAAGGCAGCACACCTGCACTCCTTGGGTCCTGCCTGCCCCGTGCAGAATGCCAGGTTTCCCGGCGTATGTTCAGAGGTGCCGTCAGGGCTCAGGTTTTTTTTTTTTTTTTTTTTTTTTTTTTTTTTTTTTTTTTTTTTTTTTTTTTTTTTTTTTTTGTCTTTTTTGAGACAGGGTCTTGCTATGCAGTTGAGGCTGACCTTGAGCTCACTTTTGTAGCCCAGGCTGGTCTCGAACTCGCACCAATCCTCCTGCCTCAGCCTCCTGAGTGCTGGGATTATAGGCATGAGCCACCACACCCGGATAGGGCTCAGTTTTGTTTCCTTCGGTTTCTTAGTGTGGCTCAGACGTCGTGGCCAGATCTCTTGCGTCTTGCTATGGTATAGCTTGCTTGGTGACTTCCTTTGCCCTGTGTGGGACTGAGCCATCCTTTTCAGGCCTGGCTTTGTCAGATGCCTGCAGGATTCAGAGGACCTGCTCTCTGGCTCCACCCTGCCCCTGCTGTCTGGCCACCGGCCTCAGGTTAGGTGCTGTCTCCCCGCCACTGTCCTCCAGCTCCTGCGGTGGGATGTGGTCCTTAGCTGCTTAGCACCTCCCTGGGGATGCTCTGGGCTGCTGACTGTGTCAGGCCCTTCCTGTCCCTCAGACAACCGCAGAACCTGGGAAGGGGATTTGTGAGGGAAGCTTAGAGCAGTCCCCTCCCCGCAAGCATTGCTGGGTAGCATGTGCAAGAGGGATGCCAGTCTGTAGTGCCTCATTAACCCAGTCCCCTGGTGTCCCCTCGCCCACAGGTGTCCCCATGCCTTCTCCCACAGACCATGTCCATGATCTTCTTCACTAGCGTGGTACGGGTGAGGGACGGACTGCCCCTGTCAGCCTCCACCGACTTCTACCACACCCCGGCCTTCCTGGAGAGCAGGCGGCGCCTCAAGGCCTTGGCCATGCAGCTGGCCCGGCACCCAGGCCGGGGCTCCGCGGAGAGCCAGGACTTCCGGATACAGTAAGTGTAGCCTGAGCCATGCTCCTGCCCAGGGAGACTGCTGGACCTTCCCCTTGTGAGGGCCCATCTGCTCAGAGAGAAAGAAGCCTGTGACTTCCCAGCGACATCTTGGTACCTCAGCAGTTATCTGAGAAAGGGACACAGGATGCAGTATGTTTCACTCAGTATTTATTTGGTGTGTAATACCGGGGCTGGAGCTCAGGGCCATATCCCGAGACTTTTATTTATTTTTTATTAATGAGACAGTCTTACTGGGTTGCCCAGGCTGGCCTCAAACTTGTGATCCTCCTGCCTCAATCTCCTGAGCCCCTGGGACTATACCTGCTTTCTTTATGTTGGGATTAAATGCTCATTATTAGCACTGATGGTAGCCCTAGAGAGGGTCTCCGTGTAGTTCAGGCTGGCCTCAGGCTCCTGGCGCTCTTCCCCTTGTCCTCCCGAGTGCTGGGATCACAGGCATGGACCATCGTTACACCTCGCTCTCACTGTAGTTTCCAAAAAAAAGCTGAGACTTTCTTTTCTTACTAGCGCGTAATACGGGGCGCTTCATAGTTGGGTGTTTCCTAGGGTGGCCCTGACCCAGCACCCTTGCAGGCTGTGAGGACTCTCAGGCCTGCACTGCCCCCTGGTGGTAGCCCCAGCTTCCTTGCCTGTAGATGCCCTCCCTCCGTGCCCTGCGGCCTGTCTTGCTTCTTTCTCTGAATCTCTGTCTCAGTCTCGCTCGCTCGCTTTCGCTCTCGCTGAGCAGCAGCCATTAGAATGAGACCCACCCTAATTCAGATGACCTCATTTTGTTTTGCTCACTCTGTTTCCAAATGAAACCCCATCCAGAGGCTGAGGAGGAAGGGTGCTGCCATCTTTTGGGGACACATTCAGCCCAAGCTGTCCTGCAGGAGCAGCCCCATCCTGAAGGCGTGAGGCCTGCTGAACGGCCCTGCCAGGGGACCATCCTGACTTCCAACCAGAGGAAGGTTTCTGTAGGGAGTTCCAGATGTAACAAGCCACAGTAAAGTCTCAACCTGTTTTGCTGGAAGTGGCCAGAGATGTGGGCAAAGAGATGTAGAAGGTCACCTGATGTATAAAGCTGCACTTGGAAGAAGTCTCAGCTTCCTCAAGGCAGAGGGAGCCAGGATGCTGGTGTGTGTGTGTGTGTGTGTGTGTGTGTGTGTGTGGTGACATGGTGGCTCCTGGTGACTGGTTTGAGAAGCTTGGGGCTTGCCCTCAGTGCTGTGCCGGGATGAGGCCTGGGGACTCTTGTGGGCTGGAGTCAGGATGAGACTGTAGTACAGAGGACAGGGTATGGCCGAGCTGCAGTCCTGCTGACAGGACCTTGGGTGAAGGGCCGTTGGGCTGTCCTGGGCCGAGGATTCGATACAAACACAGTCACACCTAGGAATTGGGAGTTCTGTGCTGGGGTGGCCTGGAGGTCGGAGGAAGGGGAGTTATCCTCTGGGGTCTGCCCCCTCTAGCATGGGCTCAGACCAAGAGTCACCTGGGGAGCTGACCTGCGCTGCAGCTCAGATGGGGGTTCTGAGGGAGGAGGTACCCCTGTGAGGACTTCACAGCCACCTGCCTGTGTCCCTCATAGACGCCTCGCCCCTGAGGTGTGGCCCCCAGGACTCAACTGCCCTGAGGGGGGCCTGCAGAGGAGCAGGAAAGCCAGAAGGCCTGCATTTATTTTAGGAAACCAGGGTAACCTAACGCCACAAGCGGACCAGGATGGCTGGAGAGAAGGCTGCCGGCCGCTCTCGTTTTACCTGGATGTGGAAGGGTGAAACCAAACATGAGCGGTGAAACCCAGTACTGAAGTGTGCCAGGGGCCAGAATGCTTTAACTGTGGGAAGTGACGGATGGTGGCAGAAGCAGGGAGGCTCGAGGCTCATCCTGCTCCTGCATGTGTGCCTTATGCAGTGTGCGGCCAGCGCCACCCATGGAAAGTGCGGTGCCAGACGCTGGTCCTAGTGAAAGGCCAGGGTGGACCACTGAGGCAGGCTGGCAGGCACCCTCTTGAGGGTCCCACAGTGCTGGGTGTCGGGGTGCTGTCCCTGCTCCTGGTGACGCAGGCACTGTCCTTGTGTTTCAGTTTCTCTTCTGCAGGGGATGTGGCCTGTATGGCCATCTGCTCCCACCAGTGCCCCACAGCCATGGCCTTCTGCTTCCTGGAGACCCTGTGGTGGGAGTTCACGTCGTCCTTCGACACCACCCGCGTTGGCCTCGCCTCCAGGCCCTATGCCTTCCTTGAGTTTGGTTTGTACCTTTGCTTCAATGTGTGTCCTGTGTGTGACGTGTGTGGAACTCCCTGGGGTGGGGTTGGGGACTTTGGTCCTCCAGGAAGCATCTGGGAGGCACAGCTATGTGGCTTGAAGCCATGCCAGCCTCCTCCGAGAGGTTTCACAATGGGGTGAGGGCTAGGGTGCCTGTAGGTCCAGCACCTGGCTTTTCAGACCAGCAGAGCTGGGCTAGGGAGGAAGGAAGAATCTGGGGATTCTCACAGCTGGCTGTAGACTGCTAGGTGGAGCACAGCGGAGCTCATTCCTGTGTGTTGTGTGGTTGCTGCTGCTGCCCTGGACAGCAGAGGTGGTTGTCAGTGATGGACACCATGCAACCCGCCCACCGGAAGTCCAGCACATTCTGCGGGCCCCTGCCAGCATGTGCTTATGTCATGAAATAGGAAAAGGGCATACAGTGTGGGCAGGTTGTCTGATAGATCCCTGGGACTGACCTACCTATCTTTCTTTCTCTCTCTCTCTCTCTCTTTCTTTTTTTATGTCTGGCTCAGCTCACCCTGGGGGCAGGGCTGGTGCAGCACGTGGGGCTGAGGGTTGAACTGTGGTCCCTGTGCTTTGCCTAAGCTTGCCTAAGCAGTTGCTTTAGACCACTGAGCTATCTTGCTGGCCCCCTGGGAGTTTTAAATTGTATTTTATCAAAGTATCAGTGTTCAGCAGTTCAAAAACACATGGTCTTTCCTAAGGAGCTTGCAAAGTGCTGCTCTGCAGGAGGCTGTCCCTTCCTTGGCCTGGAGCTTGGGAAGCTGCAGGGTGACCTTGTCTGTGCTGACTGCTGTCAGTTGGGGCCCCCTTGGTGCTCTTTGGGGATGAGCAGGAGTAGAGAGTAGAGCAGGAGTTGGCATTCTGTGGGTTCTGTGTCAAAAGCTGTTCTCTCTGTGATGTTCTCGAACAAGGAGCTGACAGCCATGGGTCTAGGCTAGTGCCAGACCAGCCTTTGGAAATGTTTTGGCTCCTCTGCCATGGCCAGCGCAGTCTCATGTGGCCCTCTGCCTGGCCCCTCATTGGCAGTGCCAGCATTGCTGGCCCTGCCACCTCAAGGTGCTGTGGACCCTTCGATGGACCAGGAGCCCTGCCTGTGGGTCTGCGAGAACCTTCAGCCTCACTGCTACCCTCAGCTACTTCCTGTGGGTCCCAGAGGGGGACTCTCCAAGAATGCCCCGGTCTTTGCTGCCAGGAGCAGCGTGGGGCCAAGTCTCTGGCACTGGGCCAGACACAAGTCTGCTTTGCCCATGTGTATAAGATTTCACTTCAAACACTTTGTAGGAGTGGTACTGGGTTAATATTAACATAAATGGAGGCACTGAGATCAATCTTTTAAACACAACCTAGTTTGCAGAAACCATTTGTATTCATTTGTGATTTTTTTCAGATACCTTTTTGAGATAAACTAGGCAGGAGGGCTGTTCCTTTCCAGCATTGAGCTGTGGGAGTCCTGCTTAGGGCTTCCCCGCCAGGGGTTGTGAGCCCGACTCCAGCCACTGAGGGCCGGTGACACATCCGTGATGCCTTTGTTGTTGTCAAAGGGGACCCCAGGCTGGAGTTCCATGCCCCAGCCCCACGGTGGACTCAAGTGCTTGCGGGGGACTACAGCCTTGATTCTGGGCTCACCGTCTCCTGGGCTGGCTGGCACATGCCTAATGAGGTTGCTTTTTCTGCAGACAGCACCATTCAGAAAATAAAGCGGCATTTTAACCACGCAAGCACCTCTCAGATGCAAAGCAGCTTGGAGAAAGTGCAGGAGGAGCTGGACTTCCAGCCTCCGGTGGTCCTCTCCCTGGAGGATGTAGATGCAGCCAGCAGTCTGGCAAACGGCCATGTACCTGTGCTCCTGCAGCCTGGTGAGTGCCCCGTTGCTGGCGAAAGGCTGCTGTACACGTCATATGGGCTAGGTGTGGGTGCTTGGTGGGGGAGGATTATGGACTGACCCTGGTGCCCCATGGGTACAGGAAGTGAGCCTAGCTGGTGCCCTGCACCCCAGGACTTTTGGGTTAATGCCACTGTGATTATTTTGTATTTCTTATTTTCTGATTATATAGAATCCTGTCATAGTGTAGGGGTGGGTCTTTATCTGATAGAGCTGCCCATGCTGTAATAGTCTAATTCTAAGCTTTAATATTAAACTCATTGCTTGCACCTTAGTAAAGAAGTGATGTATTAAAGATGTCATGTTTTTGGCTTTGCGCTCTGGTGTAATCTGTTTTAAGGGATGCACTCCTAGATTCGCGGTCCTGCCAGTCATACGTTGTTCTAATTTACACTGGGAAAGCATTTAACCTGTATAGAAAAAAGGCTGGGCAGCTGAGCCTCAGGTCAATGGGAGCAAATCCAGAAAGTGTCCTTCTGCTCCTCAGAGTGGGTCGTTTCACTGCTCTGACTCCCCTGAGTGTCCTGAGGTGTGATGATGTTCTCTGTCCTCACAGCAACTGTGACACTTGGGGGGGGGGGTTCTAGCAGGAAGAGGTACGAGTTGGGCCGTGGCTAGGCTGGTGTAAGTGGGAAACATAAGACAAGAAGGTTTGGGCTTCTTTCTTTCTTTCCTTTTTTTTTTTTTTTTTGTTGTTGTTGCTGGGGATTGAACTCAGGGCGTGGTATTTGCTGGGGAAGTGCTTAAGCCACTGAGCTATCTCCCAAGCCCAAGAAGGGTTGATTTTAAAGGATCACAGCAAGAGAGGACAGGTGGGCAACCTTCGTGTGGCCCAGAGTCAGTTCCACCAGTTCTGCCTAAGAGAAGGAGCGCTTGTTCTAACCAAAGTCTCAGACCCGCTTTTTGCCTAGGTCACCCATGTCCCCTCCTCTGCCCAATTATTTTAGAAGTCCTTGCAGGTAGCCCGGGCCTCACATACTTGCAGCAACGGAGCCAACTCTGCAGCTAGGGCTCTGTTGCTCTTTGTGTGGAACCGGACTCAAGCCCAGGGCCTTCGCACTAAGGGACACCCCTAGCCCCTCTCTTAAATTGTCAGACAGGCTCTTGCTCGGTTTCCTGGGGTGAGAAGTGGGCTGCTTGCCACAAGGAGAGCAGGCAAGCACCTCCTCAGGGGCCTGGGAGCCATGTCAGGGGCTGCCCCCTCTTTACCCACAGCAAAAGACAAGTTGCCACAAATTGCTCTAGAAGTATACTTGAGCTGAACATTATTTTTATCAGAAAAAGAGTGGAGCGTTTTACAGAGTGACCACGGAGCTATGTACTGGGATTGCGGTTTGAATCAACTACCAGCTTCTGAGGAAAGCCACAGCCCACCCTGGCAGCATGGGAAACCTTCAACTCAGCCTGGCCGGTCGCCTGGCCTGTGCCCCGTGTGCCAGTCAGAGGCGTCTCCAGATCTGAGGATGTCCCCTGGGTGCAGTCCTCCTGGCTGAGAGCCTCTGCCCTGGTGGCACGGAGACCGAGCCCTGGCAGAGTCCTGCCTGCTAGGCGAAGCCTAGTTCCAGAAAGAACCCCGCTCGTGCGGAGCGATTCTGCCCCTTGCAGCTTGGCTGTGGCTTCGCAGTCTGTGCATCACACCAGAGTCAGCCCTCGTGGAGGGGAGGCTGTTTCACCACCGCCCTGCTGTGCCCAGCTGTGCTTTTCATGGGCACTTGTGTTTCTCCTTGTCAAGTGCCCCCTTTCCGCATGGAGCCTGTGACCGCCCTGGGTGTCCTCTCCCTCGTCCTCAACATCATGTGCGCCGCTCTCAACCTCATCCGCGGAGTCCACCTCGCGGAGCACTCCTTGCAGGTAGCCCGGGCCTCACATACTTGCAGCAACGGAGCCAGCTCTGCAGCTAGGGCTCTGTTGCTCTTCGTGTGGAACTGGACTCAAGCCCAGGGCCTTCGCACTAAGGGACACCCCTAGCCCCTCTCTTAAATTTTCAGACAGGCTCTCGCTTGGTTTCCTGGGGTGAGAAGTGGGCTGCTTGCCACAAGGAGCAGGCAAGCATCTCCCCAGGGACCTGGGAGCCATGTCAGGGGCTTCCCCCTGTTTACCCACAGCAAAAGACAGGTTCTCTGACTTGAAGCTTCAGGCTCTTTTCTCAAAAACCCCACAGTCCTGTGTGAATAATTCCCCGGTGCTTCTGTATCTTTCTGAAAGAGCTGCATCCCTGACACACGGTGATGCAGTTCCTTTTGCTGGACTGCTGTCTCAGAGCAGTGCTCCATTTCAGTCTTGATTGATTGATCTTTTCAGTCAGTCTTTCTGTGTAGGGCAGGCTGGCTTTGAATTTCTGAGTGCTGAGACTACAGGTATGCGCCAGCACACCCAGCTCAACCCTGTTTTAAAATAGCTGTAATTGTTGAAGTACTTCAAATACTTGGGAAGGGACTGGAACTATAGTTAGCACGGTATCTTCAGAGTGAAACCATAGTGCTTGCCTCTGCCACGTGTGGCTGGTGCCTGCCATGTGCTGGGTGCTGGGCTTAGCAGGCTGAGCTGTCGCAGTGCAGAGTGTGGCTTTCCCCCTTACTGCTGAGGGTTGTTGCTGTATTCTGGACATTCTAGAAGCAGCTCCTGGCCCTTGAGATAGCAGAGGCAGGGTGCCTGCCGTGGGGACCTCGGCACAGAGCAGAGTGTGGGTGGCATGAGCTGTGGTGACGCGGAGGCTGTGGCTGTCCCGAGGAGAGGAAGGCGAGAGGGTGTGGGTGTTGCTGGGGTGCAGGACTTTGGGGGATGGGGTGGGAGGACTAGTGGCCCTTTCTCTTCAACACCCCCTCCCTCATTTCTCTAGGTGGCCCCGGAGGAAATTGCGAGCATCCTGGCTTTCCTCATTCCTTTTGTAGCCTGTATCTTCCAGGTGGGTGAAACGCCAGTCGCCGGTGTCTGGGTGAGTGGGTTGAGCCCCTGGCCTTTTTGTTCTTTCGTTATAACTGTGATGAAGTGTCTGGTCCTGGTCTTACTCCGCCAAGGTCTTGATTCAAATCCTAAGCTTATTAAGGCCTTCGTGGAAAAACCTTGGCACAACCTTCTGAGTCCTCACATTTGCAGAGGAAGAGCTTTGGGCACAGGGGAAAACCACCTGCCCATGGCCAGGGGCCACTGAGAGCAGCAGACCCATAGTGATCCCATAGTCCTGCACAGAGTGGCCTGGCACAGGTGGGGACAGTGGTTTATAAACCTATGATGAGGCTGAAAGTTGCCAGGTTTGTTTTTCTCTCTCTCTCTCTCTGTGTCTCTCTCTCTCTTTCTCTCTCTCTCTCTTTCTTTCTTTTTTTTTTTTTTTCTTTCTTTCTTTCTTTCTTTCTTTCTTTCTTTCTTTCTTTCTTAATAGTGATATCTTCTTTAGAGCTATTCCTTAGGGAATGAAACAAAAATTAGATCATTAGGAAAGGACTGTAGCCCTGTGCAGCAGTGCCCACCTGTAACCCCTGCTCCAATGGCCTTTCCCTGCCTTCAAAGCCAGAACTGGCATAGAATCATGGTGTTCTGAGAGCGAGAATGTGCTCTGTTAAAATACTATTGAGCTGGGAGCCTGTTGCCTGGGTTCGCAGAGCAGGCATAGCTCCGTTCCCTCGTGGGAGCCCTGCAGGGAATCCCTGCCATGCTGCCTGTTGGGAGACCTCCCTTGGCACAGAGATGCCTCTGACAGCAGCACGTCTGGCGCCCAGAGCACTCGCAGCTGCTGAGCTGCAGCCGCCTCTGCACGCTTGCTTGATGGGGGGGGGCACGGGGTCTTTGGGCCTGGCCCCTGCTGCGGCACACTCCTGGCCCTGCAACTGAGCTGCTGCCAAAGGGCCGTGGCTGTTGCTCTGTCCTCTCCCATGTGCCTGCCGCGCCCCAGTCAGCATGGCCGAGCTGTGGCCCAGCTCACCCTGGCCCTGAGTCGTCTGTGGTCTCTTCCAGTGCTACCTGTACCTGTTCTACAGCCCGGGCCGCACGGCCAAAGTGCTGCTGCTGCTGCTTTTCATCTGCCTGGGCAACGCCTACCTGCACGGGCTGCGCAACCTGTGGCAGATCCTCTTCCACGTGGGCGTGGCCTTTCTGTCCTCACACCAGATCCTCACGCGGCAGCTGCAGGAGAAGCAGTCGGACTGCGGCGTGTGAGACCGTATGCAGGCTCTGGCTTCCTCCGAGGTCGTCCTCGCCTGCCTTCCACCGTCTGACCTGACCTAGGTGCAGGGCTGGAGTGAGGGTCCCGGCAGGTCGCGTTGGGTCCTGCTGCCCGCCTGCTGCGCTGAAGATGCCTGGGCCTGCACGGGGCCAGTGTCCGCTCAGCAGGTGCCGTGGGAGCGTGGCTGAGCGTTTGCTCTTTATCTTAGCAGGTTGTAAGTGCTGCGGCTGCTCGGTTGTCTCTAAGGGACCTGCCCAGCCTAAGCGTGACTCAGTTGTTTTCCTTTGAAAGAGGGTCAGTACAGGGTGAATTAAATACTTAAATATGGTTCATAAATACAAGCTAGATACATTTTGTTTACATTTTTGAGAACTTAGGTTGCTGTACCTTTGGAATATTTATATTTGGATCTTTTTTTTTTTTTTCTTGTTTTTTTTTGGTATTGGGAATCAAATTTAGGACTTTGTGCTTGCCAGGCAGGCACTGTGCCTCTGAGCTACATCCCTGGCCCCTTAGAAATAAGCTGAACTTGAGTAGAATGAGAACAAATTTAAGCTGAGAAAATGTAGAAGTCTTAAGGTTATTTATTAAAAGGGTCTCTAACTGGAGACATGTTTTGTATTTTCTAAATTAGTATTTTCTAGATTAGTCAGGCACCAGTGGATCCACAGCTTGGAACCACGAGCAAAACAAAGCTCTCAGGGTGACGGACACCCACCACACAGTGGAGGAGACCAGGGGAGGGGGCTCCATGGCACACGCTAGGTGCTGTACCCTGTCCCTACCTGTCGTTCTGCTGCCTGTGCACCTCCTTGTGGAGGACTACTCAGTCAGTTACTCCTCAGAATCTTTCTAAAGAGTCTTGATTAGACCCAGGCCTCATTTTTAATGAACATAAGCGAGGATGTAGCTGGGTGTGGTGGAGGCTGGGGGGGCCGCAGCAGGAAGGTTGCAAATTTGAGCTCAGCCTGGGCAATTTAGCAACACCCTATTTCAAAATACAACACAGTTGAAAAGGGCTGGGGAGCCAGCCCTGCCCTTGGGGTGGGCTGAGCCGGCCATGAAAATGAGTGAATAAACAAAGGTTCTGAAACAAGAAAAATAAATAAATAAAATTTAAAAAAGAAAAGGGCTGGGGATGTGGCTCAGTGATAGCCCTCGGTTCATCTCAGTACCTCACGACAAAAATAGAAGTTAACTTTCTAAAACTTTATAAAGGTATAATTGATGAATTATTAAAAAATCAGTTATTTTCTAAAATAAGACTGAATGAGGTCCCTTAAGTCTCGGTGGCCTCTCTGGGAGCCCCCTTCGGATTGTCTGAGAAGTCTGGAGTCTAAGGAGCTCCACCACTGTCCTAGAACTCTTGGAGTTGGGCTATGCGGCCTGACGAACCGCAGTCCTGCTCTGATAAGTTTAAAAAGGTGTAAGCCACTGCTCGAGCAAGGCCTTGGGAGGAACTGCTGTGTTTGGCTGTTGCTGTGTAGTCGCTGAGCTGCCTTAGAATCGTTTCAGGAAAAACAAATTTCTGTGGCTTGGAACTGGATGGGGGAAACGTTACCATAACGACTTTATGCTCTCGGACCGGAATATCCTGTCTTAGTGTAACACAGACGTGGATGTGAAAGCCATCCTGGCAGTATCATCCGGTTTCGCCACCGAAGTCGCTTCTCCTGATTCTCCCTCAGTGTAGCGGGGGAGTTTTCAGTCTTCCCGGGAGGTAACGTTAAGGACTGCACAGTATGTAGGAAGGCCACAGAAGGAGAAGAGCCCTTTTACATGAGAAGCACAAAGAACTTGGGAGAAAACAGCACAGATACACACTTTTGGAGCTCCAGTGGCTTGGGGTTGTCACATGGCCCTGGGCCCATGTGCTGTGGCACCTGAGCTGTGACCCTTGTGCGACCAGCAGGTGAGAGACGGTCCCTGAAGGTGGCCTTTGCTGGTGCCCGCAGACACTGGTGGAGACCTCTGCTCCTGGCTGGGTGTGCTCTGTCGGCCTCTTGGTGGGGTGAAGTTTCCACTTGCAGGCATATCCAGTCCAGGAACGAGGCAGCTCTGTGAGGCCGGAGCCCTGAGGTAGGAAGCCTGCTCACGAGAGAAGAAGCTGCTGACAGGAAGCTCTGCTGATTTCTCCAGGGAGATCCAGGCTTGGGTGGGCTGGGTTCAGGGCCCAGGGCGCAGCACCCTATGTGGTCTGATGCTGGAAGCTGGCCCCGCCCGTCAGCTGGCCCCGCCCACCGTGGGCTTGTTGCTGGCCAAGCCTTTGTTTCCCGAGGTCAGATGCTACCTGCCCATCTCAGGGCGGAAACGGTTGAGGCAGAACCATCAGGTGCCTTCAGGGGTCTAGTCCCCTTTCCCTGGAACTAGCTGCATGTGACAAGGACCGGACAGCAGCACCCCTTGGGGTGGCTTTCCCTTTGAGTACCGGAGGTCTGCAGCCTGACTCCTGAGCTGGTCACTTGCGCTTGCCTCCATTATGGAGCAACCTGATGTGCGCTGTCCCAGCGTCTGAAGTTCTGCAGCGGGTGTGTCAGGAGAGCACAGGGAGGAGCGCTGTGCTGAGGGTCTGCCCCCGTGTCCTGCGCGCCTTCCCTGATCCCCCAGCCCCAGACACAGACTCTGGCGCCTGGCTCTGGAGGGAGGTGCTTCCACTGCAGGGGAGAGGTGTATGGGTTCCCAGCACTGCCCATAGATGACGACCACAGGGCATCTGGGGAGCTGGGGGTGGGTCCGAGGTGGGCAGCAGACCTGGGGGCTCTGCTTGGAGGCAGTGGCTGTGCCATTGTTCAGGGCTCCCGTGGCTGTTCCTTGGGGGCCCTAGAGGACCCGTGTCCCGTTTGCAAGGTGCAGGGTAGGCGTGAACAGGTGGGTGTGAGGCTTATGCAGGACATGGCCGGGGAGGTCTTGCCTGTGCGTTGTGGGTGGGGGGAGGGCAGGGTAAGCCCTGAGAGATGGGGGGATGGCCTACACAGCTGTCCAGTGGAGTCACAGGGAAGTGGCTGCCCTTCAGCCTCAGTTTCCCTGTCTGGGATATGCTGCCAGCATCACTTGAAATCCTGGTGTGCCCCTGTGGAGGGGACTCGTGTGGGTCCCAGAACAGTGCGAGTTCACCTGGCCCCAAACTCTGCATGTGCCGAGCCACACCGGAGGCGTGTGTGGTTCTGCAGTGTGAGGGGCTCGACTTCCGCCCCTAACCTGGGGCTGCCTTCTGCTCTGAGGCAGAGCCTGGGATGGCAAGTTTCCGTTGGCAGGCCCAGCAGCCGTCTATATACTGTGTATGTGGAGGTGAAAGTGCCGCGCAGCGCGAGCAGAATAAATGCGAGCTGTTCATGAACACACGAGTCTTTGTGAGAGGTGTTTCTTGTGATGGGTGGGTGTGCGTGGAGAGTAGTGGCATCTAGACAGGTGCAGGGTTCCCTGGGCTTGGGCCCCTGTCCCCAACAGCATCCGTCCTGGTCCGGGCGCTGGCTCCAGGTTCCCCTCTACCGAGGGCCACCAGGGGGCGCAGCTGCCTGCCACACAGCCCATGTCCCAGCCTAGGTCACTGGTCCAGTAGCAGCTGACAGAATTCCCAGAGGTGGCAGATGCCCCGTCCTCCCACGCAGCGCTGCATATGAGAGGCAGGCTGCCCCACGACATTTGCCCCGAGCCTGAGGCCTTGAGAAGGTGAGGCCTCCAACGTGAACCCTTGAATGGCGGTGGGTTCTGGGGTCTGCAGGCAGGCTAGGAAGCCAAGTCCTGTCCCAAAGAGCCGGTCACAGTGGCCCAAAGCTCTGGCCAGGCCCCGCCCACCCGCCGCGGTTCCTTCTGGGCGAGGAGTCAGGCTGATGGGTTTTTCCCGGTTTCTCCTGTGGAGAAATGGCCGTGTGGGATGGGTGTGGAGCAGCAGCACCCCTTGTGCACCCGTGGGCTCTGCTGAGAGCAGAGTGTGGGTCAGGCACAAAGGCAGCATCCTCAGCTCACTGAAGCGTGTGAAGAATGTCCTTGCAGCCTGCAGTGGAAAGGTTCATCTTAGCAGGCCCTGGTGGCACACCCCTGTAAGCCCCACATTTTGGAGCTGAGGTAGGAAGATTGTGAGTTTGAGTCCAGTCTGGGCAAAGTTAAGACCCTATCTCAAAGTTAAAAAAAAAAAAAAAAATTGAACCCTGAGTTCAATCCTCAGGGTAGAAAAAGAAAAGAAATAAAAACAATACAGTGGGAGCAAAGATCCTCCTTAAATGTACCAGACAGCAACCCAGAAAGCAAAACGGTTGAGACACTTGATACAAATGAGGTGTCATAGTCAGAATTGGAAGAGCAGATTGTAATCAGGGCTTGGAACCCGTCAGGGTTAGCGTCAAGGCAATGTGTACTAACCAGCAGCTTCAGAGAGGTGACCCCAAAAGCAGACGCACAGGAAGATGATACCCAGAGAACAACAGGAGGCCCTGAGCCCTCGGGGAGCAGGGCTACCAAACCAGAGGCCACCAGGCACAGGAAGTGGGGGGGACATGAAGCCACTCCGCCACCTGCAGTGAGGAGACACATGCCTGTGGAGCCGAGTTGCTTGGTGCTGCCCCAAAACTCCTGCATCGAAGTCCTGGTAGCCAGGTGTAGGGGTCCAGATGGCAGTTCAGGCAAGATGACACAAGCATGAGTCCTTTCATGAAGAGACTAGAGCTGGGCATGTGGCACGTGCCTGTAATCCCAGCACTTGGGAGGCTGAGGCAGGAGGATCACTATGAGTTTGAAGCCAGCCTAAAATACATAGTGAATGTAAGCCCAGCCTGGGTGGGTTACATATCAAGACGCTGTCTCAGCAGAAAGTAAAAGAGGAGCAGGGAAGGTTAGGAGACAGGAAAGGCCTCGTGAAGGATGCAAAGCACTGCATACCTTGAACTTCCAGAGTTGTGAGAGGTGCCTGTCAGGTCACCCGGCAGCCCTCGCTACGTGCCAGAGCCAGATTGCGCAGGCTCACGCCTCATGACATGGAAGTCCCAGTCCTGTTCTCTGGGAACACGCAGACCCTTAGGTAACAGGCATAAAGACAAGCATGCCTAGGAGTGGAACATGGCCTGCAGCAGCAGGCAACCCTACAATGCCCAGCGCACAGTGATGGCGCCCCATGCGGGCTCACCCCGAGCACCCTGGACTGATACACTGTGGCCCACATATGGAGCTTTGTACCTTAGAGTGAGAGGAAAGTGACTTTGTCGTGGCTGCTCTTATGTGCACTAAAGGGAGAGAAGGCTTTGTTATGGCAGGTCTGAGGAATGCATGCAAAGTCGCATGGATGGCTGGGACAGGAGGCGGGGGCTAGGTGCAGGCTACCAAGTGTTCATCTGGGTGCCCTGGCAGAGCCACATGGCCTGTGCCTGGCCCTGGAGTATGAGCTACAGGGCTGCTCCTCACAGTACCTCCAGCTTCCCAGGGTGGGGTGGGGTGGGGAATGGCTAGGGGTGGAGGTGGTCCAGGTGGGCATCTGTCCACCCCAGATCCGGCCACCTGATAGCAGCTCCTGCAGAGGAAGGGCTCTTCCAGAGACAAGGGACACAGCTGCAGTGGGCAAGTCTTAGCCCAGAAATAGCCTGTGCTGACCCCAGGACAGTGGCAGAGGTGGCCAAGCAAAGTTGGGGACAGTGAGCCAGGGCAGCGCTGGAATGAAATTTCTCCTGGAGCTATCTGGTGGGGCCAGGAGGCGGTGCCCAGCCCACAGGAGGTGTGGGAGCCTGGGCCACTGGCCGGAAGGGTCTTGGAATGTGCCGTCCCCATCACGTAGGCAGTGTCTTGTCCTGACACTGGTGTCCAAGGGGACACTTCCCTATCTCCATCCTGGGGCCAGCCAGCGCCAGCCACAGGAAACAGCCTGTGCCAACCCTGTTGGAAGAGTAAATATTAGTCTCTTCAAGAGCTGCCTGTTCTCTGTCACTCTGCATAGAGGACACCGAGCCGGGAGGGGGCCCTTGGGTCCCCACACCCTGAGAGCTGTGGCCAAGTCACTGGAGGGATAGGCCTCTGCTCAGGGGCTGGTCACTGCTGGCCTCTGTCCCGGGGCCCAGACTGCACTGACCCTGGGCCACCCTGCTGTCCCCGGCACTGTCCTCAGCAGCGTCGGGTGTCCGCAGAGGCAGGCACTGGAAGCTTTGGCCTGGACGTGAGGTTACTAGGCCCACACTGATGTCCACTGGATGAACGGGCCTGCCCCTGCCTGAGCAGCTCCTCAGTGGCCTCCTGGTCCTCATCTCCACTCAGAGCTCTGCTGGGTGCTATCGCCTCTGTCAAGGGCTCGGAACGATCTGCACAGTGACTTTGTGGGGTGACGTTCTGAAAACACAGCTCATGGTAACCTGCGTCCCTGTGCCTGAGTTCTGGTCGCCAAAGCCCTGCCACTGTGCCAGAGGGCTGGGGAGTGGGACTCTGGAGAAGAAAACCGTCATGTGGCAGGGGCCCCACAGCCCGTGTCCTCTGGTGGCCCTCGTGGGGGATGGTAGTGCACTACAGACTCAGCAAGGTTTGAGCGAGGACCCCAGGCCCCTGAGCTTCTGGGGTGGAGGGATGCAGAGCTTCCGCCTGGCACGAGGCCTGTGGTGTGCAGGGCCATGGGCCTTGATGCCCACACCCTGGGTCCTCCCTGCAGATTCTTTGGGCTGCTGCTGCTGCTGCTGCAAGTACCCGGGAGGCACAGAGGGACTCACAAGTCTCAGGACCAGAGAAGGCTCTTCCCGAGTGGGCACGTCCTTCCTGAGCACCCAGGACAGGGACACCCGCCTCAGATCACATGGAGTGGCAGGCAAAAGGGGCCTGTGGAAAGTGCCCCATGTAGTGCAGGAGGGTGTCACGGAGCCGCTGACCCGGCTGGAGCTCCTGCTGCTGACGGGCGTCACAGGGAGCGTGGCTTCCTCTGAGCTGGGGAAGCCGCCAGGGCTTCTAGGTCCCTTCTCTGACATCAGGGGTAGGGGGACCCTGCCCTCAGGGTGAGGCCAGGATGCAAAATTTAAGAGGGAAGACAGAACAACTGCGTAGTCAAGGTAAATAAGTTTAATGTAATATTTTTTAAAAATCAATATTAATGCAAAAATACATGATGAATAAAATATGAAGATTAAATACAGATGGAATCCATGTGGCTCACTCGACCTGCTCGTCCTGTTTCCACGCAGCACGATGCCTCTGAGGAGCCAGCTGCAGGGGGAGGGGAGGTGCCAGGGTCCAAGGCCAGGCTCCAGCCATTAACTCTAAGCAAACCTTTTCCTCCCTGAACTTTGGGGCCCCTGTGCCCCTGAGGGGGCTGGGGTGTCACTATGATGGTCCTCTCATCCCCACAGCTGGCCGAGGTTCCTGTCCCTCTCCCCGGAGGCTGTCTATAGGGCCACTGACTCCTGGCTATTAATATCCTGCCCTCCTGGCCAGAGCAGGGTGCTTAATGACTGCCAGCTGCGCTCCGGCCCCCTCCCTGGGGACAGATAAGACCAGTTCCTGTTCCCACACGGGGGAGCGGGCCAGGCCAGCAGTGGGAATGCAGGGCTGCCTCTGACCCCCGGTGCCTTGCGCCCCCACCTCTCCCCCGTGGGGCTGGCTGGCCGGCCAATGCTCTAGGTGCTCCTGGCAACAGCCCTGGCTCCCCCTCATCCACGGTGTGTGCGCGTGGTGTGGAGGGCCAGATTTCCCAGGTCTCTCCTCGCCCTCAGCCCGGAGGCCTGCTCCTTGCTCCCATGGGCTGGTGCCCTGCTGTCTGCTCCCCAGGGTTCCGGAGTCCCTAGCCTACAACGTCTGTCCTGAGGACCTGGAGCCTCCCTCTGCCGAGGGGCTGTCTGCCTGCTGTGCCAGCAGATTATCCTGGGGTGGCAGGGCTGCCACACCTGGTGGCCTATCAGAAAGGGGGTGACAGCCATCTGGGCCGTGAGGGAGGGGTGGCAGGGCCAGGTCCATCCCGTGGCAGCAGATTCTGGGCCCTGGGCCCCCTGTGCTATACTCACCCTGGGACTGGCACTGTGCTGGCCACCTCCCTTGGTGATGGTTGGGTGGACACCACCTTCTGGGCCCCCCAGCCTCCTGGGACTCTGGGTCCCAAGGCCCAGCGTAGGGAGGCTCTCAGAAAACCCAGCAGGTGGCCATAGGGACAGGCTGGCCAGGGTGAAAGGCGACAGCGAGAGGGGACAGAAGTGCTGCTCTGGTCACTTTCCCGGCCACCCTCCCTGAGCACCTTGCCCAGGGCTGTCTCAGCATCCCCATTCCTGAACCCTGCACCTCGGTACCTCCCATGTGGGACCCCACCTGTCTTCCCCTCAGACTGTGTCCTGGTCTTGCTTTGCCACCGCCCACCTCTTAAGGGTCACCCCGTGGCCCGCCCTTGAAGCCAGGCGCATAAGGGCCATCTCTGGTCCTGGGCTGGGCCCTGCTGGCCTTCCTGCAGCTTGGGCATTTGCTGCCCCCGATCTGCCACCTGGTGAAGGGCCCTGTCTGGCTCTCAAGAAGCCTGGCCATTTGTCTGACTCCCTTTCCTGGTGTGACCTCTGGTCCTCCAGCAAGGTCGCCCTTCCCAGTGTGCAGAGGCCAGGGCTGGGTGAGGCCGCCTGGGCCCAGGAGCTCAGTGACATTGGTGACCACAGTGCTGGCCTCTTCTCCTGGCTGGTCCCTGGGAAAGGGCGACGTGGTCACCCTTAATAAGACTACTCCTTACTTTCAGAAGTGACTACGGCCCAACCTGGCCTAGAGAGGGCCCCGGGGTTCTGCCTCTGGGCTGGCTCAGCTGGAGACCTGCGCTACAAAAACTCACACCCAAAAAAGAGGGTGTGCCTCCCAGAGAGGCGAGCCGCTTGGCACATGGAGAGGCGGGCTCCCCACCCAGGCCTGGGCCCACGTGGTTTCTGGCTTTGGCATGTTTTGGACCCCTCCTCAGGGTAGGAGCAGCGGCTCACAGAGAGGAAGCCAGGCACAGGATGGGCCATCAGTCCGCATGGCCCCAAGGGTGAGCCAGTGCCCAAGCCGGCCTGCTTAGCCACACTCCAGGCTGGGGGTTTGAGGAGAGTGGCACTACCGACCCAGGGTGACACAGCCCCCGGGAGGATTCTCCTGCTGGGGCTGTAAGAAGGCAGTGAAGAAGAATCATTTGCTTCCCCCAGCTCTGTCTTGAGTCCACATCCTCGCTGGGTGACTGGCGAGCACCCAGCTGTGTCTAAGACTTGATTTCCCCATCTGTGAGACAGCAGGGCCAGCCTGAGGCTGAGGGGCCGCAGTGTCTGCAGTGGGCGACACCTGCGTGAGCGCCCGGGGGCAGCTCGATGGCTTTGGTTGTGAGTAAGGCTGGTGCGGCAGATCCCACAGGACAGGAAGCCATGAGGCCCAGCAGTGTGTGTGCCTGGGTGCAGTGGCCTCACCACCGGAGGCCCCCGGGGCACCCGGGTGCTTGGGCCGAACTGTTCCTCCCACCAGAGGGATGCTGGTGCCTGCTACGCACCCTACACCTCAGATCCCCGCAGGAGCCTGCCTGTGTTGGAGGTAGAGAAACCCACCCACCCAGAGGAGCCCGCCTGGAGGCACCAGGCGGGGGAGTCCAAGAAGTTGGCCATTGGTGAGCCCGGCAGCCTGGGGTGACCTCCTTGCCCTCGGGTCTTGGAAATGTTGCTGGAGGCCAGAAGAGCTCTAAGGGTCGGAACCAGGAAGAGAGGACTAGGGTGTGTGTCCTTGGCCTTGACTGCCCTGGGCCTTGGGGGCTTCTGGGTCCAGGAGTGGTTCTGTGGCTGTCTGCAGGGTGCGCAGGGTTCCTGTGGTTCAGACCAGGGAGACCTCGGCCTGGAAGCTGGAGGAGCGGCGCGTGCCTGGGCTGACACGGGTCAGCATGGACACCTGGGTACTGCATGTGGCGCCTGTGCTGCCACCCCATGGGGACTGGGACTTGGCGGAGCAGCCCAGCATGCCCTTCAGGTGCCAGCGGCGCCACTTCCGCCGTAGCTCGGCCTGCACCTGGGAGAAGGAGGTGGTCAGGCCTGTGCTGCGTGGCTCAGCTGAGCTCATATGCTGGAGAGACATGCGGTTGCTGTCCCAGGTGGTCCAGACTTGGGGGCGTAGGCAAGGGGACACCCACCCTTGTGGGTGGGGCATGCGATCTGGGGTGGGTGTGCTTGCTCCTGCCCCCTGGTGCTTGCAGGCCCTGCATGTCCACCCGCAGTGTATGCAGCCCTGGCCAACCGCACCCCAGCTCCCGGGAGCGTTGAGCCCCCACACCCAGGGGCTGCCAGACAGATCTGCGCCTTTAACCAGGTTCTGGGTGAAAGAGCACAGCAGCCAGTACCAGCCTGGGGTGGCAGAGTGTCACCCACCCTGGCCCAGGAGGGGCTCACCTCGCTGTTGAGGAAGCAGTAGAGGACAGCCACCACAAAGCCCTGGGAGGAAGGACAGAGCAGCTGAGGACCCCTGCTTCCCTTCAAGGACCAGGTCCGGCACCAAGCAGGCGCTGGCCCAGTGTTTGTCACAGTGCAGGCTGAGCCAGCCAGCAGCAGGCCCGTGCTGAGGTCCCTAAAGGCCCTGGAAGCCCCCAGCTCCTACCTGGAAAGATCCCACGACCAGCTCGAAGACCATCTTCAACTCAGCCTTGAAGTTGTCGGGGAAGAAGGCAAACATAATGTAGTGCACACCAAAGAGGGGTATTAGCAGGAGCGTGGACTTGGCCAGCCTCCTGGGGAGGGAATGGCCGCAGGCACTGAGTGCCCATGCATGGACCCCACACCCTGCCCACTGCGCGCCTCCTGGGGCATCACTGCCCCTGCCTGGCCTCCTAGAGACAATCCCTGGTGCTCCCAGAGAAAGGTGGGCACCTGGCATGTGACAACAGGCTTTTGGCTACCAGGGAGGTACTCCCAGGCAGCAAGAGACCCTGGCTCTCCTATCCTGGTTAGTTTCCCTGGTCTGTATCAGTGCACACACGGCACTGCAGATCTGGGGGCACTGGGCACTCAGGAGGGCTCTGGACACTCCATATGCTGCCTCTGAGAGAACCAGTCCCTCCCTGATGGAGGTCTCTCCCATAATGTCCCAGGCCACCTGGGAGAGCAGTGGGTACCCATGTTGTGCCTGGTCACCAGGAAGCCGAGGATGGCCAGTGCCATCTTCTGTCTCTGGCTTTTCTTCTATGCCCAGGAACTGGCCCCTCCTGGCCATGTGCCCCATGCCGACTGATACCTGGCTCCCAGATGCCCTGTGGGGCCAGCTGCTCCTTCCCCGCCTGTGCCCAGCAGGGGCAGTGTGCACGGCATTTGTCCCCATCCTGGCCCGGGCAGTTGGCTGCCAAGCTGGTCCAGGCAGGGTGGGCACAGGATTCCGAGCCTGGCAGCTCTGAGTGGACCTGGTAAGGGGCACTGTGGCTCTGGGCAGAGGAACCTCGGCTTCCCTTTCCCCTCCTTCCTGGGCCTGGCAGGTGGACTTGAGCACCGCCTGGCACAACCCTATCCCACGCACTGCGCAGCTGACAGATGGAGGCCTTTAACTGGAAAACTCACGGTAGGTGAGGCCCACAGCTCCTCGCGGGAAGCACCCCCTGCTCTGCCACCCCTGAACCTGCTGCCAGCTGTTCCTGTCCTGCTTGTGCCCATAGACCTGGCAATGACCAGCCCAAGGCTTTCCTGCCGGGTCCGGCCCTGCCAGGCATCACATGGGGGAGGGACAAGGCCCCCACAAAGCAGAGGACAGGGGCACGCAGGCCTCCACAGGGCCTCCCTCTTGCAGCGGGAGGGCTGCTCTTCCCTGTGTGGGTGGGGAGCCGTGAGCTGCGAGCTGTGTCTCATCCAAGGAGCTCACAGTTCCAGAATAGATCCCTACATCCAGCCGCGCGTGACTTCCTTGCTGGAGCCTCAGATCCACCAGCCCTCCACGCGAAGCCAGGCCAGGGGTGTGCTAGGACCCTGCCCTGAGGGTTCCTGTGGGGCCGGGCTCAGGCTCCGCCTCCCCTTGGGGCACCAGAGCCCTGTGCCTGTGCCTCTGCCTGCCTCACGGCAGCCCTGAGGCCTGGGCTCTGTGCCTGCAGGCCCTGCCCTCTGCACACCGAACCCTGTGGTGGCTGCCCTGGTTCCTTGCAGGCGGGGATGATTTCCCAGGAGCATGTACAGTTCAGAGCCCTGCACGTGACCCTGCCCAGGTGGACAGGGCTCCACGGGGACCCCTGGAGTATGTTTACTGTGCCCCTTTGCTGCGTTAGAAGGTGGGAAAGCAGCCTGGGGTGGGGGCAGAGGCACGGGGCTGCAGGGCGAAGGGCAAGGGCAGTGTGGCCTCTGGTGACTCCAGAGGCCTGGCTGGGGCCCTTGGGAGGCGCGTGGTGCTGGGGCCCAGGCCTACTCACGAGTAGGGGCTGCTGTTGGTCTTTCCCACCTCTGGGGGCCGCAACTTCTGCATCAGGATCCGGATGATGCAGACGAACAGGGTGAAGTTCACCTGGGGTGCGGGGCGGGAGAGGCCTGGCTGCGTGCCCTGTGTTGTGGCAGCCCCCCCCCCCCCGTCTGGGGACCTCCTGCCATGCCACCCCGTGGCCTGCCCCTTAGGACACCACCACTCAGCTGGCCCCCACTCCAGTTACTCCATTAATTGGTGGCATGCGTGGTGGGAAGCCTAGGCCCAGCCGTCTCTCGTTTCCTAGTTGGCCTCAGTTTCCCTTCTCTGTGCGATGAAGGGGCCCTTACCAAGATGGAGATGAGGATCGGGCCCTTGATGATCCACCACAGAGAGGAGGTGATGGTGTCCCAGCACCTGTGGGCATGGGGACGCGGCAACGTCCTCAGCCGGCCACCCCACACCCATCCCACCACCTGCTCATCCAGCTGCACGAGGCCCCTGCTGGTCCTCCTGCCCCTCTGGACCAGGAGCTGTGAGCTGCCCCAGGCTGGGCTGGACTGTTCCAGGGGAGGGGACAGGGCCACCGCTCACCCGATGTCCTCAATGTGGATCCTGGTGATGGTCCATATCATGATAAACGTGCTGGGCATCCCTACCAGGGCCACGGGGGAGAGGGAGGAAAGGAAGGGGCGCAGGGAGTGGGGAGAGGGAGGGAGGGAGAAGAGAAAGGAGTGAGCTTTCGGCGGCCCAGCGCAGCTGCGTGGGTGGGTCGCTGAATGGGCAGGAAGCTCCTCTGAGCGCTGTGGGCCCAGCCCAGACAGATATGTCTAACTCCCATGGGGCTCCCTGCCGATGGAGAAGGGAAGGGTCTGGGTCCCCCTGCAGAGCAGCCTCAGGCCACCCCGGGTCACATGCCCCAGGGACTCTTATCACCAGCAGGACCCAGGACTGCAGGGAAATCCCCCAGGCGCCCCCCAGGCCCTGCCCCTCCCCAGCCGCAGCCCTCCCTGGTACCATACCCCAGCCGATGACAATGTACCCCCAGAAGTACTTCCGCTCAGAGAAGAAGGAGACGGCCAGCAGGGTATGCAGGTAGAGCCCCTCCACCAGCAGCCAGAAGAAGTTGGCCATGACGCAGTACTGGAAGAAGACCACGGCCGCCTTGCAGCCCACCTGGGGGCGGGAGAGGGCTTGCTGTGCCGAGGGGCTTGACCCTAACTTCTGGCCCAAGCAGACGGAGGTCCAGGGGTTTCCCCACAGCCTGTGGTTTCTAGGTCAGCAATACGATTTTAGCGATCCAGCCATGTACCCGAGTCGAGACAGTCACCGCCAGCTGCTCCTGCCCTCTGGGAATCCGCGCCTCTCCAGGTGACCCTTACCTGTCCCCCTCCGTCTGCCTCTCCCTGTTCACCCACCGACCCAGGCTCCGTCACCCGATCCTCCTCTCTCCTCCTGCCTCCTCCAGCTGGGCCCATTTGTCTTATTGGAGTAGGCAGAGCATGGAAGGGCCGGCTGGAGAGGCCAGCAGGAGGAAGCGGGGAGGCTGCGCGGCGCAGAGGGCCTCGGAGGAGGCGAGGGGAAGGAGCGGTCACCGCTCAGGCTGTAGGAGCCAGGGGGGACTGTCCCCTTCACAGGCAAAGGGAGATCTGAGCGGGATGAGGGTAGGGCTTAGGGTGGCCACAGCCAGGGCTTCAGGTATACCCTCCAGGAAGCCCTCTGCTTGCTGTGCCCAGAACCTAGAGCACCAGCTTCTGCCCTCCCTCCCCCAAGAGCAGTGTCCTCCGCCGCCCCTGGGCCTGGGAAGTCCTTCTGCAGGTAGCATTTGAGTCCCCACCCCCGCTCATGTGTGTGTGTGTGTGTGTGTGTGTGTGTGTGTGTGTGTTGCATGCTGGCAGCCAGTGACCATAACAGGGATCTGTCACAGCCTTCTCCTTACCCCAGAACAGCTTTGCAGAGCTGATGAGGAGGGAAAGGACCTCTGGCCCCCAATAAGCCCAAGGCTGCGTACCATGCAGCTGGGCTCAGCACCCTCACAGGCTTCTTGGGCTTTTGTTTTTTTTTTCAGATGGGGTCTTGATATGTAGCTCAGGATAGCCTTGAGCTCATGGGGATCCTCGGGTCTCAGCTCCCAACTGCTTGGGCTACAGGGGTGCACCCCATGCCTGGCTACTCTATGCCCTTCTTGAGAGTGCAGATTCCACCATCGTGGGCCATGCTTTGGGGTCACTCAGGAAGCAGCGAGCTGCTGGCCGCAGTGGGAGGAAGCCAGGCTGTGCCGGAGCACTCAGTCCCAGCGTGGGGACCCAGCAAGGGCCCCGTGCTCCAGTCTGGAGGTGGAGTTCTCAGCGACCGTGGCGAACCTCAGGGATCCCTATCCTCCCCGGAGGGCCTGGCCTGGTCCGAGCAGGGTAGGGTAGATGCATGTGCCTGGCTGGCCGGGCGCAGTGGAGGGGGAAGGAGCAGAGGGGAGCATGGCGGGCAGAGCTGGGCTGCGCAGGGCCGGGGAGCAGTTGGTGACAGCCTGCACAGGTGGGGAATCTAAGGCAAGAGGCCTTGGCCCACCGGGTGTGACAGCGCCCTCTCGCCATGGCCATGGCATTGCCTTTAGACGGGGTGAAGGTGCCAAGAGAGGAGAAACAGGAGAGGAGGGATTGTGGCAGGGCACTGAGGCAAGGGTGGGGCCTCACCGAGCCCCGGGCACAGTGGTCCAAGTCTCCGTTGCCGAACAGAGCCCAGTCTTTGATGAAGACGGCAGCAGCCCGCAGGATGAAGGAGACGAAGAGGTGTGTGTGGATGTAGTTCCGGGTGCAGTGCAGCTTCCTGGGGGCAGCAGGGCTGGGGCACATCGCTCGGATCCCGCCTACCGGCCCCACCCTGCACTTCGGGCAGCCCAGGGGCACCTCTGAGCCCTGCCATACAGAGACAGGCAGGGCAGGCTAGCCAGGCTATGGGGGAGGGACACAGGCCAGGTCTCTGGCTTGGCCTTACCTGAACAGGCTCAAGATGGCAGTGGCCACCAGGAGGGTGGCAAGGGACAGGCTGTAGCCGATGGTGTAGCCGGTCTTCACTGAGTGGTAGAACAAGGTCCGCTGCTGTTGGGGTACGGGTGAGATCTTGGAGGGGCCAGGTGCCACACTCTGCACCTCTTATCCTGGCTGGGGTCCGGCAGCCCAGGCCAGCTGTGTCTCAGCCAGCAGCGAGTCCTCAGAGCCCCTCCTGTGCCAGCCCCTGGCTCAGCCTCGTGGCAGGGATGGCCAGATCTCTTTCTGTGTGGCTGGGTGGTGCAGTGTTCAAGAAGACACAGGGGCTTCTTTCTTTTGGGGACCCCAGGAGGCAAAATGGGCTTCCTGGAGGAGGTAGCACCACCCTGGGCCCCAAGGCTTTCTGCTGTCCACCATCTTGATGTCCTTCCAGACACACTGTGTCCCTCTCCTTCCTGCCTGGGCAGAGTGAAGTCCACAGGGCTCCCTTGGTGGATGTCAGCACGGATGGACACAGACCCCTGAGGACTCCTGCTGAGGCTCCGCCCACCACAGCCCTTGCCTTACCCAAGCCTATGCCAGGGCACAGATTCTGTGCTCCGGCTGCTGGACACAGGGCCCCTCTGCCCTGCTGCCCGCAGTACCTGCACTTAGGTTTCCCTTCTCCCTCCCTGCATCCCAGGCTGTTCCTCATGGGCCCTCAGGAGCCGGGCTTGGGGGCGAGCCATAGGCAGCAGCCTGCCAGGGCAGAGGAGGAAGGGGTGAGCGAGAGCGCGGTGCCCACCTCATCCAGGCTGTACACCCTGTCGTCCAGGCCACAGGCATCCGGGTATGGGCCCGGCTCCAGCTGTGTCCAGCCCTCATCTGTGCAGCTGCGGCTCACGTTGAGGCCTGGGTGGGGACGGGAGAGGGGGAGGAGGCTGAGGTGGGAGCAGGCCCAGGCCCTGGAATGGGGACAGCGTGTGGCTGCCCCTGTGCTGGGTAGCATGCTGAGGACCCTGCCCGCTACTCTAACCCTGCTGCTGTCGGGCCCTGGCTGCCCTGAGACACCTGCGGACAGTGTCAGAGTGGACTCTCAGGCTGTGCTCTGTGGAGGAGGTAGCTGAGTTCAGCTGCAGCACAAACTGGTCCTTGTCACAGACTCCTCTGCAGAGGGTCGGAGTGACCCTCGAGTCCTGTCCTCATCAAGCTGGTCCGATGGCCCAGACAGAGGGAAGGGCAGGGACACTGAACACAGTGGGCAGCCTCCAGGAGTCCTGCGGGGGGACCTTCCCGGGCAAGGTGCGCCAGCACCAGAGCCAGGAGCAGCAGCCCTTGAGCCGTGACCTGGGGCTGACAGGCCAAGCTGGGGCTGCAGGCCGCAGCACAGGGACGGGCTGCCTGGGGCTTGGAGCCTTCCCCAGCCTGGAAGGGGGAGGGCAAACGGTGGGGAGTGGAGAAGAGCCCCTCCACCACCCGGGACACGCACTACGGAGCCCACCACCGCTACGGTCACTACTGCAGAGAGACAGTTACCACGGCTACCTTCTCTGGCCGTCACTGTGCCCACCACCAGCTTCAGCAGCAGTCCCATCCTCAGCCACTCATGCCAGCCAGCTAAGGGCTATGCAGTCCTTCTGGCAGCCTAGCCTAGCCAATCCCTGGCCTCCAAGGCTTCTGGTCGCTGCTGATGCCCACGCGAGGATGTCAGGGCAGAGCTAGTCCGGGCTCTGGAGCCTCGGCAAGCCTGGCCTCCCTGTACCTGGGAGACTTGTGTTCGGGGTGTGCTCAGAGAGCATCACCAATCAGTCTTTTCAAAGCGCCACATGCCTGGACACACTAAGGCTTCCCTGGCACTGTTTCTCTAAGCCCAAGGCGGCCTTTGAAAGTGTCTTGCCCCGTGGGTGAGGCCAGGTGGACAGGGGTTGGAGGGAGGGTTGGGAAAGAGCCGGGCCCATGTCCACCCATGGGCTGGGGCGGGCAGGGAGGACTCTGGTAAGGAAAGGTCTTGGCCTGAGTCTGTTTCCTGCCCGGGCAGCAGCAGAGGCTCCAAGACAGACCAGGCGCCTGCCGCGCTCCCATTTCCCGCCAGGGCAGCTGGAGGTGCTGGCCTGGCCTGCAGTCCAGCCCGGGCTAGGAACCTTGTTGCCTCTACTCAGGACCTGGTTCTTCTGAGGACCACTCCAGGCACGGGCAAGTAGAGAAGGGGGTGAGAGCCCAAGCATCTGGCCCAGCCCAGGCATGCCAGCTCCACTCCGAACCGATCTGATTCGATGATGCCAGGCCTATCGCCAGCATCTACACAGCAGCATGTGTTGTGTGTGACCATGTGGTGGTGGGCAGTCATGTGCCAGGCCAGGGACAGGACATCCGCATGGAACGTGGTCTCCCAGGCAGGGATGCAGACCCTGCTCCTGACCCAGGGTGACCTGTTCCCCTGGCACCCCGTCTTCCTCACCCCACCTTGTCACCCCCTCTCTGCACAGGTTCCCCTCCACCTGTCCACCCCATGGTACAGGATGGACACTTCTGGTGCCCCGCTGACCATGGCGCCATCCTGCAGAATCCACCCAGGCTGCCTTGCCTGGGCCAGCAAGGACAAACTTGAGGTTGGCATGGGATTTCCTGTGCCAGGCCCCAGGGCCAGGTGGAGAGGGCCAGGGGTGTCCCACAGAAGCCACAGACACGGCTGATGTGGGTCTTGTTTTGGCAAACAGTATCGCCCTTCTGCTTATCCAACCATCTCTTCACATATCTCAAGGTGGAAAGGCCACAGGGGAAGGACACGCAGGCTGTGCGGGGGAGAGGCAGAGCTCAGGGGCAAATGCCTGTCTGGGTGCCCTCCTCCGGGGCCTCCCTCTGCCTTCTGCCTGCGCCCAGCTCCCCTCTACTTCCTGCAGCCAGCGCCCTTCCTGGGGTGCGCACCGTCCACCCCATTACCCAGGGGCCAAGTGTGGGGTTGGTACTGTCTCTATCCTGCCTTATAGGCATCTTCTTTGGAATCTTAGGGACGTGATGGAGACCATTACGATGTGGCTTTAGATTTATATTAGCCAACTGGCTTTTGGTGTTTGCTTTGAGTTTGCCCAAGGCCCAGGGCAATAGACCCACAGTAAATGAACCTCTGTGAGTCACTGGTCCCGTGGAGGACTGTGGTGGTGGGTGAAGCCAGGGGGCCTCAAAGGACAAGACAGGCGCACAGCGGAGGACGCTGGGCCCCAAGCTCAGTTAGCTAGGTAGAGTGTAGCTGCTGGCGCCTCCCTCCGGGACGAAGGCCTTCTGGTGATAACAGCACTCCTAGAGCCCTTGAAGGGACTCCCAAGCTTGGCCCAGACCCCTCCTGTATCTTCTTCTGTGTCCCCTTCCTTTGTTTGAAAAGCTATTAAAAACAGTCCACCCAGAGAGGTTCTTGATCTAAAACCCCAGAAAATCTCAAACATGTGTGAGAGGGTTTTTGATCCTTCAGGGGCCCTGCAACCATACCATTTGTCTCAGTTATTGAAGCCATTGCCATCCACTCATTGGAGAGGCCGCAGGCCTGACCAGCCCGCCCTCAGGAGGGTGCTATCAGCTCCCGCCTTCCGCATCCAGTTGCTGGGAGAACACCTTCAGCCCCGAGCCATTTTTCACGGCTGTTATTTCAGACCTTGGCTCCCTGAGCACAGCTGTGAAGGTGCCCACCAGGCACAGGCATCGCTGGCGACTGGTGGCTGGCTGGTGAGCTCTGGTGGCAGGTGGGGTCTGCCCCGGAGAGCTGCCGTTTCCTTTCCTGTAGCATCCTGGGGGCCAGCCAGAGGGGCGTGCACCCAGGGCTCAGGCCAAGAGCTGCAGGACCGAATTCCCGAGGCTGCTGCCAGCCTGTGCCCTGGGGACTGCCCAGTTTGGGTCCCAAGGAGGCCAGGCGAGGTGGGGGTGGCCCTGGGCCTGCATGCTGAGGCCTCAGAGTCCTCGGCATCTCCACAGGTGCCACAGCCCTTGGCCTGAGTGCATGGGAGCCACTGAGAGACCCTTCAGCTTCCTGCCAGCCCCACTTCACAGAGGAGGGTGGGGTGTGGGGACTGGCAACCGCCTGGGGGCGCCCTCATCACCCCTCACCTCCACCTTGCTTCTCCTCTGTCTTACTGTTGGGCTGGAACCCAAATGTCTGTCCCCTAAGAAGCAGCTTTCTTTTGAGCGGTGCTGGGAATCGCAGCCCAGGTGCTCACGCAAGCGAGGCCAGCATTCTAGTGCTGAGCTACATCCAGATCTTTTAGAACATTTATTTTGAGACAGAGTCTCAGTAAGTTGCCGTGGCTGACCTCAAACTTGAAATCTTCCTGCTCCAGCAGGGCCTGGAGGTGCACGTCTGTCATCTAACACTTGGGAGGCTGAGGCACCAGGATCAGTAGAGAGTTCGAGACCAGCCTGGGTTACAAAGTGAGCTCAAGGCCAACCTGAGCTGCGCAGTGAGACCCTCCAGGGCAGGGGGAGCACTGCGACACTGGCCGGAAGGCTGACAGTGCGGAGGAGGGCCTGGCTCTGGAGGGCTTTCACTGCTTCTGTGGACCACTCAGCCAGGGGTCACAGGTCACAGGTCACAGGGCTGACTAGGAGGCGGGGCTAGTGGGAGGAGGCTGGTCCTGGGGCGTGGCCAAGAGGGCTGCATCTGGCCCGCCCCTTTCTCCCAGTTCTTCCCCTCCAAGGTAGCATCTTTCCTCTGCCTCCGCACCCTTCCGCAAGGGCGCTTCTGCCTAGGAGCCGGCCGGCCGAGCAGTCTAGGCCCAGAAAACTTCCCTCCTTTAAGTCATTTCCCCAGGTGTGAGGTGACAGCGAGACGCCCCGCCCTCCAGATGAGTTCCGTCTGTGCCTCTGTCTCCTCCTCCTTCTCTCAGGGGCCCCGCCCGCCTAACCCTGACGGTGACAGCTTCTGGCTCACACCTTAGTGGCTTTTCGGTGGGTGGGAGTCGGAGTCACCCCACCGTCAAGCCCTGCGGCCCGGCCACAGTCCCTATCTCCCCCGCCCCTTGCTCTGTTCTGGTCACTCTGCCGCATACCTTGGTCTCACCCGCTGCCAACTCCAACCCTTCCCTGGGCCAGGGGCCTCCCCAGAACCTCTTCTCCCAGCTCCAGCGGCAGTGCCACCTCCAACTGCTGACCGTGCGGTCCCCACCTCCTCCTGCTCTTCAAGCACTCTCCATGCCTTTGAACGTGGCCCCTATGAGCCTGGCCCCCAGAGGGCGACGGCAACTGTCTGGGGGCCCCTTTTGGTGTCCAGCATGCTGCCTGGTGGGCTAACAGGAGCCTCACCTGCTGGGCGGGAGGAGGGTGGCCGGATAGGGGGTGCCTGATGGCTTTGGTTCCAGGCAGCAAAACTGAATCCTGCCAGCCTGGCATGGCTCACGGGAGCCATGTGCCAACCAAGCACCTGCCAGTCATCACCAGTTGCTGTGCAAATACTGGGTGAGTCCTTACCACAGGCTTATCTTCGAGGGATAATCAAAGCCCAGGAATGCTTTCTGAAACCCAGCACCACCACCACATCTTCTGGGGAGCCCCCCCATGCGCCAGCCTCTTTGGCTCACTGTGCCCTGCCAGCTGACCTACATGCCCCACCCCAGCATCCTGCCTTCTACTGGCGTCCTTACCTCGGATGGAGGAGAAGATTGCAAAGATGAGGGGGCAAGCCAGGACCACCACTTGGCCCCGGGGGGTGGCTGGCCAGCAGGTGAGGTTGTCCCACATCCGGCCACAGCCTGTGGGGTGGAGGCAGAGAACGTGCTTGTCACCAGGCAGGCAGGGACAGCCCACAAGCTCCCCTGTTCTAGCTCTCTACCAGGCTCCCCCACGGGGCCTCCTCAAGGGGTTCAGGCCCACTAGGGATGTGGTGGGCACGGGGGTGTCTCCTTTTATAACAATGGGGCTTGTCCCAGGTATCTGGCGGGCAGGCACAGGGGTGCCAGGCCTGTGCGGGCACGATGAGGAACGAGGTCACAGCAGGGCCACTGTGTGTTGGTGTCGGTGAGTACCTCTGGCCACGAGGCCTGTGTGGGCTGCTGCCACACTTTGCATCTCATCACAGCGTTGACTGCCCAAGCAGAGTGCATCTGGGGCTTTACAGAGCACAAGGCCAGGTGGAGGACAGAAGGCGGCTTGTTCAGGACTTTAGCAAGAGCTGTTCGGTGTTTTGGAAAGTCATGTCCCAACAGCAAGGTTGGCTGGGATGTGTGAGTCACGGCTACAACCGCCTGTATACATCACTCTGCATTTATGGCGCTCCCACTCCCGGCATTTATATTTATAGGTACAACCTTCAGACTGTATCCTCTTATCTCCCAGTGCAATCATGCCTGAACATATATAGATCTTTTTATTATAACCATTTTTTCTTTTACATTACAGCTAAAGCATCGTTTTGTCTTGGCAGCACGAAGAGTAGCCGTTAGTTCTGTGATTTGTTAGAAAACTGACATTTTGATTTCAAAATTCCTATTGCAAAATTATCAGCAGTGGTTTTAAACACTTCTACGAATCAGACAAATTCCACTCTGCAGACACAAATAAGGCTGTTATTCCACATCCAAAAGCCAGACCTGCCCCGAGAGGGCCTATTATAGACCGTCAGCTTTTTAAAAAAACAGGGCTACCACATGTGTGAGCTCTGAGTTTCATTTTATAACAGGAAAAGCGGCAGCAGAACATGCTCGTTCTAAAAGGAGACGCCAGGGATGATGAGTAGACTGGGGCACAGCTAGTTCTTGTGACGCTTGAAAGCCCACAGCTCAGTGAAACTGGGAGTGGTGATGGGGGTGCCGGTCTGTGATACCCTCCGTGGAGCTGGGCCTTGTGGGGCTGCCAGGAGGGCTCAGGGGTTCCTCATGGGTCTACTTTGCCGGGCAGATGCTGACGAATGCCAGGAAGATGCCTCGTGCCCCTGAGGGACAGCTCTACTCCAGAGCCCCCTCCCCAGGGAGGCTTAATTCCTCTGCAGCCCAGGCCCAGAGATTTGCTCAGGAAACCCAACCCTGGAGCCAAAGTCAACGCCAGCTGGGCCAAGCCCAGCCCAGCCCAGGTCCGAAGGTTCACAAGTTCCCAAGCAGGGGGCCTGGGAAGAACAGTGGAGGGCCGCCCCCCTTGGGGAAGTGCCTCTGGGCAGGGGGGCTGGAGGGGCAGTGCAGGTGGAGGCGGGGCAGGCAGGCGGCTGCAGGTGACACCTGCAGCTGGCAGCCACGGACCACACCTGTGTCCTGGGCCCCTGGGGTCTTCGCTTTGTCCCTCCTCTGTTCTGGGCCAGCTCCTCTAGGAGGCCTGGGCACCTGCCTGCCACCACATCCTCCCGCAGCAAAGCCAGGGGCTGTGGTCTAGGCCCTTGTGAGTTAGGAGCACAGACTCTTACACGGCCTTGGGATGGGCCCAGTGCTGCTCTAGCTTTGTTAAATGAGCAGCTGTTTACCCCTTCCATTTCTGATGGCGAAGCTGAGCCCTGTGGTAGCGTCCAGCCAAGGTCCCACTGCTGCCGAGGGGTGCAGCCTGTTCCCTGCACTTGCGGGCCAGAAGGTCACCGAGGAGTTCCTCGGGGTGTCTGCTGTCTCCCAGACTTTCTCATCCCCCTCAGTGATACTGGGCGCACCCTACACGTAGTTCCCTCAGGGCCTGGATGCCTCTACAGGCCAGGGTGGATTTGGGGCTGGGTGTCTGTCCTGTGTGGGGACAGATGAAGGAGGTCTGTCTGGCCTTGGGGGAAGGATGGCCACATAGCAGGCTGGGCCAGGCTGGGGCAGAAGGGCCACCAGGGAGCCCCGGCAGCCAAGAAAGTGCTTGTACCTGCAGTGGCCCTACGTGCCCGCAGGGCTCTGTGAGCCCGGCACGCTGGAGCCTGGGTGACTGGGGCATCTGTCTGGTGCTACGGAAGCACACACACCTGCAGATGCCCATCCTAGCTCACGTTTCCTGCTGCCTTATCTTCTTGACCAAGCCATTCACGGGCACTGACAGGGACACTGAAGGGTCCTGACATGGACATGCGCCCCCAACTCAGAGCCAGACCCAGGGATACAGGCCGGAGCACCCACATGGGGCCATAGCAGGCCTCACAGGGCCTGTTGGCCTGTGGACCCATGCTGCCCGTCCCCAGGCCCAGGCTGCTGCTGAGTGCAGGGTGTTGGCACTCACCTGGCACAAGTGCCAAGAGTGACCTCACTGGGATCACAAGGTGGCCTGGCTTGCGGCGGGGAGGAGCTGCCGTGGGAGCCTGGGATCTGTGCCCTGCCTGGCCTGCTCCTGCCCCTGACCCCAGTCTCAGCCCTGGAGATGAGCTGCCCTGCTTAGGCACCCATGCGTGAGGCCACGTACACTCACCGAGGGGTATTGGAAAGCGTGGGCCAAGAAGGACACAGGCAGGGTATGGCTCTGTGGCCCCAGAGAGGTGGCAGGAAGCTGGAAGCCACTGATGTAAAGGGTGTGTGCTGCTTCGGAACGAGGCTGTTAACCTGTCACCTGCCTTGGGGAGCTGGCCAGGGTGGGGAGGCCCTCCCTGGCCTTGTTCCCACCTCCAACCTCTGATCTCAGTGCCCCTACCCTTCCTAACCTGGCTCGAGCCAGCTGCCTGCCCCAGTGGAGGGTGCTGTCTTCTGTGGTGACAGCCTGGGCAGCGGGCACCCTCCTCCTGCCGCCAGGCTGGGGAGGAGCTGGGGCACGTCAGCTGCTGAGGGGCAGAACCTAGGGAGCGTGGGCACAGCCTGTTTCCTCCCAGGCCTGTCTTGCTCTGGACCACCACGATGGCTCCTTGTCCCCTCCCTTCTCAGCCTGGGACCTGCCTGTCCCAGGGCCAGCCTTCCGCCACGTCACAGTCCAGGCTCCTGTCCCAGGCAGCAGCATCTCCACTGGGGCTTGACAGAACCGCTGCACGTCCTCCCAGCTGCTGGCTGCGCTGCAGCTCTGGGCTGGAGCTTCCTGTCTGTTCCCAGCCGCTCTCACCAGCCTGCAGCTCTGGGGACCTGAGATCTGGGCCCCTGATGGTGGGGGCCCCAGCACCTGGGGTCTGAGCCCCACCTCCCAGCTCCATACTCTCACCTGTGGCCTCAGTCTCATTGTCCACCTGGGTTTCCTGCTGGCACTCCTCCCGCTGCCTCTCAATCTGCTCCAGGTAGTCACATTCCCGCTGCAGCCCGGTTGCCCAGCCGCTCTGGGGACAGAGGGGACAGAGGGGACAGAGGGGCCTGGTCAGCTCAAGGGGAGGCTGTCCTGTCCTGGGAGACCCAACTTCCAGACCAAACCTCACACCAACCCCAGACTGCAGGCCTCCCAAACCCACTGGGTCCCAAACATGAGCTCAACCCTCCAGCACCAGACTGAGCCTAAGCTCTCACCCCAGACTGCAAGCTGTCCAACCCAACCCTCTCCATCCCACGCTGCATCTATCCAGCCCTAGGCTGGACCCTGACCCAGCCCCTCCTGAGCTAGGGTGCCTTGAGGGCACTGTTAGGATTCCTGGTGGCTTCCCCTCAGGGCTGCTGTTGTCATAGCTGTGGTTCTGTGGGTGCCTGGCCCTGTACAGCGGTACAAAGGCCTCTCCTGAGAGCCCTGAGCTGCCCACTGGCCTTGCCTTGGTCTCTGCGAATGTGTGCACATCTCGTGCTACTGTGTTATGAGGAAGTGGATCCTGGCCTCTAGCCTCTGAGCTGGGCCTGGGTACGGTCCAGGAGTCCGCTGCACATCCCCCACCCCAGGAGCCAGTGTCACCCACTTGATCACCCAAATGGAGTAGAGACCTGAGGCCTTCTAGGCCAGACTTCAGTTGGGAAGGCATACTGTATTCCCAACAACTCAAGCCACTCCAGAGCTATCAAGGGTCAGGAGGCCAGAGGAAGTGACGGGCCTCTCTAGGAAATCTCAGGTCACCAGGCCCTCTCAGCCACTAAAGGGGGGAAAGAGGGATGGAACAGCCCTGGCACTGTCCCTGTGCTGCCCTGGCCTGTCGAGAGCAGAGCATGTGACAGGACATGGGCAGTGGGAGCACGAGTGTAGAGGCGACGCCGTCGAGAGAAGCCAGACCACCAGGCCTCGAGAGCTCTTGGGTGGCAAGTGGTGGGTAATGTGGGCTGGGGCTGTGCTGCCTGACGCTCGGACCACAGGGCAGCAGCTGGCCTGTATCGTTTTCCTCATCTATCCCTGGGCAGAGGACAGTATAGTCTCCACCCATGTTGAGGTCAGAACTCGGCAAGACCTTTCCAAAACCAGAGGTTTTCGGGGTCTCTTCAAATCTCCTCATCCTGGAATAAGATCCTTGTCTCCCTGGGTCTCGGTTTCTCTGTAGAAAAATGGGCCTCATTCACCTCCACTGCTGACATGAATGTTTCTTAAAGCAGGTCTGGGGGAGGAGCATAAGTGGAGATTCTCTTTCATCTTCTTCCTTTACTTGTAGGGGTCCGCAGGCACCAGAATGCACAGCACCTTGAGGGCTGGTCTGAGTGTCCACCACAGGCGGCAGAGAGCTCTGCATCGCTGTTGAGGCAGACGGCTCCTAACTGAAGCGAGCAGCTGCCAAACGGGCCACTCAGCTGAGACTCCTGCACCCCAACTGCCCCCTCCTCCCCTGCTGAGGTGGAGCTCCCTGCCTCACCCGGAGTCCAGCTTCACTCCACGCAGCTTGTGCTATGGCTGGCTTGGCCAGGCCGGAGGAAGGCCTCTTCGTCTAGGATGCCTTCCATAGTTTTGCAGCATGCAACCCCACTAACTGCCACTGGTCCAGGGGCTGGAGCTTGGACCATTACCTCCGCCAGCCCACTAGGGTAGTCAGAAGCTGGGAAGTGCTATAAGGCCTGGCACAGTGGGGGCCACAGGACCCATCATGGAGCAGTGCACATTCACTCTGGTAACTACCAAAGGAAAAGAAGTGGGCTTAAAGGAAACGTGGCCCTCACGTGCTCTCTTTCCTGTAAAGAAGTGCAGTGGACAGGACCTGTGCTGGCTCATCCTCAGCTGTGGGCGCAGGGTGACCAGGTACAACCCAGAGGTGGCTGGGAGAGAGGACCCTGGGCCCTGGCCACTGGCCTGTGCCGTGTCCTTGTTTTAAGGCACATGCCTCCTGCAGGTGCCCTCCCAGCCCTGCCACCTCCCAGCCACAGGAATCTTTCCACCTCTGCCCCCTCCCACTCTCCTTACGCTCCTTCCCTGCCTGCCCAGGGCAGCACAGAGGCAGGACGGAGGCAGCGGGCATCTGTCTGCTCCATTTCCTGCCCAGCGCCGTACCCCTGTGCCTACCTGTCCAGAAAGCCACTAGACCCTGGGGTCTGCAGAACGTTCTACCAGGGGACTGACTTGTGAGACAGAGCCACGTCTGAGCACACACTCCTGGCCACACTGCTGAGTGCGTGGCTCCAGTCATGCTTGCTCCTGGGACTTGGGATTGGACTATCAGCAAGGGCCCGCTCTCCCCACCAACTGGAGCCTGCACAGGATGGAGCTCCAGCTGCCATCTTGTCACCAAGTGGAACCTGATCACAAAGGCCACATAACTAGTGGCAGGAAGGAGAAGAGCCAGGCCCTCAACGCAGCCTGCCATCGGCACTGTGTCCCACAGCAGGAGCGGGCGTCTTTATTCAGGGCTTGAGCAAGTCGAGTATTCCATCCTTGCAACCCAAAGTGTCCAGCCTTGTGTGTGCGTGTGGACAGCGGGTGCCCTTCCTCCCCGGGCCCCCGAAGCCTGGGCTACCGCCATGCACTCCCCCGAGAGATATTTCTTTTCCAGTTGCCGTGGGACCTAGGGTTTCCAGCAGCTCCCGCCTGCCGCTCTCTGAGGGCGGAAGGACAGGATCAACTTCTCCAGGCAACTCTGCCCCTCCAGCGGTGCAGCCACACAGTCCTTCCTGCAAGGCAGCTGGGAGAGGACAGTACACTGTGCACAAGAGCCCCCAGGGCGACCCAAGAGCCACGGCCCAAGAGGGGTGGTCTAGAAGATGAGCTCTGTCTGCCACAACTTAGCCCCGTGACAGGTCCCGTCCGGAGAAGGGTGGAGGAAACAGAGACCCACAGAGGGACCTGCACACAGCCCCAGATGACAGAACTGTGTCTCTGAGCCCTGGTCTGGATAGCATCAGCTCCTTTGCACAGTCTTGCCTTGGGCCATCTGGTCAATCATTGTCCTCTGAGGGCCAGGGCCAGGCCAGGGCAGCTCCCTCTAGCCCTTATCACGGAGGAATTCAGGCAGACTTTGGACTTCCTCTCCCACTTACTTCCCTTTTCTAAACATCCTCATTATCCTTCTGGACACCAGGCACATACAGAGCACTGGAAAATTCCCTGGCCAAAGACAGCCAAGTCTGTCAATCCCAGAAAAGAGCTTGGGGTGGGATGTGGCCGGGGGTGGGGGGTGAGCTTCATGCAGAAGGCAGGGAAGAGGAAGGCAGTGGAGGGTGCTGGGTCAGAGGCTGAGAGGTGCAAAGCAGGAGCGGTGTGCGCGCACTCGCCCCAGCCCTCGAGCTTCTACTGCACTCGAAGTCATCGGTAGGGGTGGGATTGGCAAGGGCCTGCAAGGCGACTTTCAAAGAGAGCGCTTCAACTCCTGGGCTGGGGGCAGGCAACATCTGAAGCAGGGTGGGAGGTGTAAACGTAGGGAAGACTGCCCAGGTGGCAGGTGGTGTGACCCAGGGGACTGTGAGTCCCTCTAGGGATCAGAAGTCTGGCAATGCCAGAGAAAGCACTTCCTGTCTGCAGACCGCCCAGCCCCGGAGGCAGCAGGAATCACTTGTGCTCCTGAGCTGTCCAAGGAGAGGGTCCCATTTCCCTGCCTGAGACCAGCCTGCAGGCTCGGCCTGGGGAGCAAGGGCAGACGCTCAGGAGCACCCACATCTGCCCATCACCTCCAACATCTGCTTAGGTTCTCCCCTCCCCCTGCCCTGAAATCCTGGGCAGCAAAGGGCTGGGGAAACCAAGGCCGCAGAGAGCTAGTGTGTGAGCAAAGGCCACAGACGTGGTGTCCACGGCAAGGGGGAGGGGCGAAGGGATGAGAGGAGAAAGGGGCAGGACAGGAGGGGGCCAGGGAGGCTGGGGGGGGGCAGGTCACAGAACCCAGGAGGAGAAGCAGCCCCCTGCTTCACAGATGGCACACAAAGAAACTGAGGAAACCTCGCCTTTCTGTGAAAGGGCGTGAGGGTCCCACTGGGGCACCGAACAGACAGACGCATAATGACTTGGTCTCGGCAGGGGCCGCATCCCCACACAGTCCTGACTGTTCAGAGCCGTCATTCACACTGGTGCACTTTGCTAATTAAAAACTGTCTCTGAGGCCACAGGGCAGTGTGTGGCTTGTCACAGCCCTCTGGAAGAAGCACCTGTCGGCATGGTGGAGCCCACGCAAGCCCATTTAAGTCTGGAGTGAGTTGTCACTTCCTGCTGGAAGTTGTGACTTCCAGCAACACCCCAACCTCATCTGTAAAATGGGAGCAGTCCCAGGGGCACGTGGTGCCAGGACTGTGCTGAAGGGCACACGTAAAGGGCGCAGCCTGGCAGCAGAGGCTGCCTCCATGGGCGAGCAGCATGTGCCAAAGCCCCAGCCTGGCCCTCGTGCCTGATGCCCTGTGCATGCCCTGGCAGGCGGGAAGTCCCACCAGCACAGAGCTCTGGGTCTCTTCCTTCCCTCACCCCCTGGCATCTGGTTTCTCTTCCTTTCCCTGTATTTTGCATTCCTCTGCCTGTAGCAGAAAGTCTCTGCTTGGTGCAAGCCCAGATTCTGCAAACCACATCCCTTGTGGGGGGCAGTCTGAGCTGGGTGTGGAAGTGGCTGGGAACCGGGGTGTGCGTGCACGTGTGTGTGCAGTGAGGAAGGTCAGGAACTGCAGGGTCAAAGTTCTGTCCTGGGCAGGATTTCCCAGAGCCGCAAGCAGCCCCAACTGAGGGCTCTCATTATTAGCAGGGTCCAGGAAAACGCCTTCAGTCTGCTACCGAGTCCAGGTGCTGCTTGGAGGGGTTCCCTGGGGACTCAAGGCCTTCTGGGCTAAGTGGTGGGCTTGAGTCCTCCTCCCTCGAGAGACCCCTGAGCATCTCTGGGAAGGGGGGTCTACAGGACCCTGTGTACAGCGTCTGGGTAATGCTGGGATGGGGCCTCTGCAGGGTTGGCACTGGCAAGTGAGCACCGGGCTGCGTCCTTGCTGCGTGAAGCTGTCTGGTGACCTTCTCCTCTCCCTGATGACCTGGTGTGCAGGAAGAACATGATCTGGAGTTGGCCAGGAGGACACTTCTGGGAGGACACTTCTGGAAGGGGCCCATGTGAGCTCAGCCCTGCCAGCTCGCTGTGCAGCCCCCAGACACAGACTTGGGGATACTGAATGCTAGATAGGAAGGAACTCATCCTGGAGTTTCATCAGTTGCCACGATAGTATCAAATTATGTGGACAGACATCTTTTGGTTTTAGATATGCATCTTGAGTAACTTGGCATCAAAGGTCAGGATGTTTATAATTGACCTTAACATACGCTAGCCAAAAAAGCAAATAATGCAAACATGAATTGTCCAATGTCAAACCCAGGAAGTGGGCATTTGCGTGTTCATGCTACTGTTCTTTCTACCCTTTTTATCTACTTGAAAACTTCAAAGCAAAGGAAAACAAACCCCAAGCACCAGTACATGTGGCAGAGAGATGAAAACGTTATTCCTCTTCCAAAGTGGAGTAAGGCGTGGGAAGGCGAGCACACTGCCATTTCCCTGCGTGCTGGGAATACGTGTCTTTGTTAGGAGGCCAGGTGGAGAGGAGGAGGTCTCCAGGCGCCTTTGGTCACCAGCGTGTCCTCAGTATGGCCAGCAGTGGTGCTGCATTGGAAGGGGTGGCCTGTTCAGGCCTGTGACAGTGCTGTAGCCCTGGCCGCATCACCACGGGGCTGCCTGTGGTGCATGTGAGGCCCATCACCTGTCACCTCCCTGGGCCTGCTCCCTCCTGTCCACCTCCCCTCCCCTGCTCCCAGACTGGGCACTTGCTGTTGCCCTGGCATGCTTATCCTTCCATGCTCCCAGAAATCTGCTGGGACCCAGGGCTCCAGTGAAGATGGCACCCGGTGGTGAGGAAGATGGTACCTGGTTGGGCAGTGCAGCTGCCCTCCCCAGCCTAGCCCCAGTCTCCCAATTCCTGTTTCCTGGGCCAAGAGTTGTCAGCTCCCAATAGGAGGTGAAGAGACCGAGGCCCTGGCTTTGGAGTAGGATGGGGAGAAGGCTTCCTGTCTTCAGTGGGGACTCGCCAGGGAAGGTGAATCTCAAGTGTACCAGGACAGAGGTGGAAACCTCCCCAAGAGCTCCCTCTTGCGGCATGGCTGGGGCCACAGCTTTGATCCTGAGCAGGTGTCCTGATCCTGCTGCAGCTATGTCTCTCAGGCCAAGCAGGGTGGCCTTTGAGGTCAGTGGCTCTGTAGAGCTGCCATCGGGGCAGGAGCAAGGGGCTGGTGGCCAGGGAGGGCCATCAGGAGCAGAAAGCCAGTGTCCTGCTGTGCCAAGAGTCACCCTGCCCCTGCAGAGCCAAGGGCTGCCCTCTTCCTGGGCTCAGGCCCCCAGAGGTGGTTTTATGGTCAGCCCTGTCCCACTCAGCAGCCCCTGCTGCAGTTGTGGAGGGTTGTCTCCAAGGCTGCTGCATCTCTGGCTCAGGACCCTTGGCGGAGAGGGGGGCTGGTGTTGCTTGCCCTGTGCTGTGCCTTGGTGAGTGAGGAGCTCCAGGCCGCTCTCCCTGGGCAGGGTGGAAGTCCTGGCTGGAGGCCCCGGGCACACTTCCTCCTGAGAGACACTGGGTTTTCTTTCCTTTCTCGCTTCCCTGTTCAGAGATTTCCTCTTCCTAGGCTAAGGTCAGAACCATAAACAGCAGCGATAAGGTTTTGAGCCTTCAACCTGAACTTTGCAGCTGCTTTATGACCCTCTCCAGGGGAGGCTGGAGCAGTACTGTCTGTGTCCACCACTCATGGGCCAGGGACACGGGACCCTTGCTGCAGCCTGGCCTCTCCTCATCCTGGCTGAGCCCCTTCTTACCCTGTGGGCTCAGCCCTGCAGAGGGCTGTGAGAAATCAGGGAGACCAGAGCCTCAGTCCTGATCCTTTAAGGGAGATCAGAGACACCCAGAGCCGGAGCCTGGAGGAACAGGGAGGTCTCATAGGTATCAGGGGATGGGTATCTGGCCCATGGTCAAAGGTCTGCTTCTAGGACAGGTAATGAGTTTCCTGTGCCCAGGGTATGGGAGACACCAGTGAGGTGGAGACACAGATTTGTGCCCGGTGGGGATCACAAGAGGTGACCATGGGACAGAAAGGCCGGAAAGGCCAGGAGCTCTGCCCTCTCCAGGCAGTGTGGAGCCACTTCCAGAGTGCAGCCTGTGGCTCTCAGGGCCCTGCTCGAGCAGCAGCTCAGGATGATGGCTCTGGGCCCAGCCAGGGAAAGGCTGGCCTCTGCAGGGTGGGGTAGACAGCCGGGGCTCAGGAGGGCCCAGGTGGTGTGCTTTCCCAGGAGGCCCAGCGCCTGCCCCGGGCCCTGGCGAACCATCTCAGACACCCACACGTGGGCACAGGGCCCCTGGTGCCAGGGACACACAACCCTGGGAGAAGCAGGGGTGGGAGGTGAAAGCCTGGCAAGTTGGCTCTGGCTTCGGCACAGTTTCTTTTCTGGACACACTGGGCCTTCCGGCTGGACCCCACACTGGTTACTCACCGCCACCCACCTGGGACCCCAGGACTTCTCTGCTGTGTCCTAGTGGGAGAGCACAGAAGGAAGTCTGGATACATAAAACGCCACAGACACCGGACACGGCAGAGCTGGAACATCCCCAGACCCGGGGATGCCCCAATCGGAGGGAGCCCAGACCCCGGGGCTCCCAGACTGCGGGACGCCCTCGGCCGAGGTCAGCTTAGACGCGCACACCGATGCCCCCTGTTCCCGCCACCCCCAATCTCCCTCCCGTACGCGGAGACTCTTCTACACCCACAGAACCGCCTGAGTACTCCGGACGCCAAGCGGGGATACTGGGCATGACCGCACCCCCACCTGTCGGGGACCGGCCTGCGCAGAGACAGAGTCTGCTGTCGGTGCCTGCTGTCCTGTCCGCGACACGTCCCGCACCCCGCACCCCACCCGGGACACCCACTCACTGCGGCGCCCAGGGCGCAGGCGAGCGCGGCGAGCACGCAGGGCCAGCGGGCCGGCGGCGGGCGCATGGTCGCGAGCGGCGGGGACGGCGGCGGGTGCGCGGTCCCGTCTGGAGCCTCAGGGGCGGGGGCGCGGCTGATGGGCGGCGGCCGCGGCCAATGGGCGCCTGGAGGCGGGGCTTCGCGCAGGTGTGGGTGGGGCCGAGGTCCCCAGCCGCGAAGCCGCGAAGCCGCGGGCTGCCACCTGCGACCCGCTACCGCCGCGGAGCGGGATCTTGTCTCGGGCTTCCTCTTCTATGTCCCGCCGCGCCCCTTCTGCTCGGCCCCCTGTGTCTCACTACTTCCGAGGGCCCTTGTCCCAGATGCCTGGGCTCGGCTGCCTGCGGAGCGAGTCCCCCAACGCTGCGCCTTGGACTGGGGCGCAGGTCTGATCCTTTTGTGGGCAGAGGCTGGCGGGGATTGGGGCTGCTCGAGTCCACTTGTGCGGAGGTTGCGGGCCCTGGGGCCGGGAGCAGGAGCTGCAGCGCCCTCCTGCGGGGAGCGACGTCCTGGGACCTGCTCCTCTGAGCAGCTGGCTGCAAGCATCCCTTTCCCCGCGATCCCGGGTTCATCCCTCGTCCGGGCCACGCGCCGGTCGTGGCTCTGAGTAGCGCGGTGGTGCGAGGTCATGGGCAGTGATGGGGGCGTGTCCACGGGACACGCAGGGCTTCCTGCCTCTCTTTGTCCCAGTGGATCCCACACAAGGCTCACGACATCATTCTGGGCAGTAGTGACCTCCTGGTGTCTCAGGAGCTGAGGGTGTGAAGAATCTGCTATTGTCTCTACCTAGTGCTCATCTCCAGGCCTTCAATGTTTGCCTCTGAGGACAGGATCTGGGCACTTGACAGTGGGCCTGGGGGGTGTAAGGATCCAGCACAGGAGGGAGCCAGATGCCAAATGGCCACGGGACCCTCCCAGGGACAAATACAGGGCAGGGGAGCAATGAAGGTTTGAGGCAGCCCCTCAGGAGACCTATCCTCAGGGCTGATGGCTGGCTTGGACGTGTCGATGGATGGAGTCCCCACAGCCGGCCTGCTCCCAGTCAGAGAAAAGAGGCACAGGGAGCTCGGTTTTCCTGCAGACTCCAAAATGGAAGCGCTTCTCTGTTCTTTCTGAATCGTCCCTGGGGGAAGCAGCCTTGTGTACCCACCAAAGGGCGCAAAACATACTCAGAACTGAAAGAAGAAGAAAGGAGACGGCCGCACAAACAGCCCTGCATTGCAACCAAGGTGAACCTGGCCGCCCTGCAGTGAGTCGTGGCTGAGGCCACTGGGGTCCGAGGCTCAGGGCAAGTGTCAGGCGTGCCCAGTCCGGGGGAACCTGTGGAATCTGATGAGGACACCCTCAGGCGCCCTCCTGGGAGCGTGGCAGGGCTCCAGTGAAGAGGTGATGTCGGAAGCAGAGCTGGGTAGGTGGGCTGCCAGGGAATGGGCAGCTCCCGGGGTCACTCTTGTCCCAAGCCTGAGCCCTCTGCAGTCAGCTTGTGACCCGACAGTGCAGCCTGGAAGGAAGTAGGTGCCTCTACCCCCACTTCCTTGGTCCAGGCCTGGGAGGAGACATAGACCTCTGGTCCCCTTCCTGTGTGACTGCTCCCTAGGGGGCCTGTTCTGTCTCCTGTTATGGCCAGAACCTGTCCCCAGGCTTTGGCTCAAGCTTTACCCTTCCTCTGGCTGCCAGCACCCCGAGGGAGAGGAGGATGCAAGAGCTTTGGGAGAGGGAGCAGTCACTTGCCGTCCCCCATGACAACGTGCGCAGCAGCAGCAGAGTTGCAGTTCCTCAGGCAGAATGCCTGGCTTCCTGCCCACCTCATCCCCATGTGAGTGCCACCCGCGCTGCGCCAGCCCTCCAACACCTCTCAGAATTGTGCTGTCACTGCCTTCTGAGGCACAGCTGCTGCAGTTCAGTGAGGTTCTGAGGTCCCTGGAAAGGCGGCTGGGGATCACAGAGGGGACTTGACCTGCATGATGGGGGCTGGGCCGGGGACATCACTGCCCTGGGTGTCCCTGCAGGCCACCCACACTGTTGCCTCAGCGCTGATCACTACCCCTAGCTACCCTTCTTCCTGTGCAGGGGTGTGGTGTGTGTGTGTGTGTGTGTGTGTGTGTGTGTGTGTGTGTGTGTTAATCCAAGCTGTAACAGCATGAATATCATTTATGCCTCACTGAGGATGAGTCTGAGATACAGACACATCCCCTTCAGGAGAGTCCAGCATGGCTCGGTCAGGAATAGGGAATGTTTTTTTTCTTTCTTTCTTTCTGTTATGGCCAGCTCAGCTTGCCCTGGGGTGGGCCGGTGCAGTATGTGGTGCTGGGGATTGAACTACGGTCCCTGTGGTTGCCTAAGTAGGCACTTTAGACTGCTGTGCTATCTCGCTGGCCCAATAGAGGATTTTTTTGGTGGCACTGCAACTGTACCTGGGAAACAAATAAATTCATGGTATGCAAGCAGTGGAGGAAGAATTGTGCCCACAGGCAGGTATGGAAATGAACCCTAGGGCCCGCCCTGGATGGGCAGCTGGGGCTTGTGGACAGGGCCAAGGGCAAGCGCATGGCCTCAGGCCACCTGATGAGGGGACATTGAGATGGAGGGGGTGCTGTGGACAACAAAGGGGCAAGGGCAGAAAGGGACAGGAGCATCCTCAGGCTGCAGGGCAGATCTGAAAGTTTCGGCCACCCAACAGGGAGTTCTAGAGCAAGGATAGCGCAGAGGGCCTGCAGTGGGGCCAAAGACACTGCCACAGCCACAGAGCAAGTTCCAGTGTGAAGGGTACACCTTGACAGCTACCACAGCAGGGAAACTGAGGCATCATGGGGAATGCACCGGTAGGGAAGCTTCAGCTTTGCTCTGGGAGATAGAGGCAGAGACCTCAGTTGTGCCTTTGGGGACAGAGATAGGTAACCTTAAAACTTCTTTCCTCAAGATCCCCGGGCTCAGTGTGGTCAGGGGTCAACAGGTAGCCCAGCACAGGGGTCTGGGAAGCTCACAGGAGGTCTGCTCTGTTGTGTCCTCTCTGGGGGCCTCAGCAGAAGGTGCATGGATGTGTTTCTATGCACGCGCCTGTCTCTGTCTATGCACAGAGCATGTACATATGTGTCCTGGTATGGGGACATGTCTGTTCCCAGCTTGCGGTGAGCTCAGGGCTTGGTCATAGTGATGGTTTTGATCTGACCTGTCCCCCAAGGTAGACATGGTAGCACATAGCACTTTGGAGGCTGGGACAGGTGGATCACCATGAGTTTGAGGCCAGCCTAGACAGTACACAGAGACCCTGTCTCAGAAAAGTCCCCATAAGGCCTTGTGCTAAAGGCTTGGTTGTCAGCCTGGTGGCATGGTTCAGAATAGGGTGATTTTGAGAGGGTGGGGCATGGTTGGAGCAAGCCCCTAGAGGCGGGGCTTTGGAGGCTATGCTTTGGCCCAGCTTTGTCCTGCCCACTGCTCCCTGCCAACCAGTCACACAGACTGAAACTCCTGAAACCCAGAGCCAAGGTAGAGACTTTCTCCTTTAGTGTGAGCTTCTTAGGTGGTGTGTGGTAGTGGGTGGCTGGAAGAGGAGGAGCTGGAGCAGAGTTTGGGGAGCTGGGGACAGAGCAGATGGGCTCAGAGACAGTAAGGGGCATTCCTTGGGGCAGTGGTGCCCATGGGGCATTTTGTATCCAGAAGAGCTCAGAGTGAGTTCTTATGCTCCATGTGAAACAACAAAGCAGGAGCAGGAGGAGGGAGACTTTATGCCACCAGAGATCAGCGTGCTGCCTGGCTGGTGATGGCTGGACAACGAATGGGCTTCTCCATGTGACTCCTGAACAGCCAAAAGAAGGGACAAACCAAGCTACAAAGACGCGCCCAACCCACCAGACTCTCTGGGTGGGAGGACCGGGCCCAGGCAAGGCGGGCCGTGGGTGGGAGTGTATCGTCTACAACTGACATTGAGAGGAATGGGAATTGAAACCGTGCATTGCTTAGGAATCAGTAACAGTGAATATAAAAACCTGAACAATATGGGCATTACATGATTAGAGAAATAATTAAAAGTTATTAGAGGGGGACAACCTGCTTGGGACCCCCTTCCTGTCCCTGTCTCGGACAGGAGCTTTCTTTCCCTCAATAAATCTAAACATTTTAAAAAATTTTTATTTTATTTTATTTTATTTTGTTTTAGAACTTTTGTTTCTTTATTTTTATGGCCGGCTCAGCCCGCCCCGAGGGCAGGGCTGGCACAGCATGTGGTGCTGGGGATTGAACCGTGGTCCCTGCAGCTGCCAAGCTTTCCTAAGCAGGCACTTTAGACCACTGAGCCATCCTGCCAGGCCCCTCCCTCAGTAAATCTATTCTGCTCATAAAAAAAGAAAATTATTAGGGAACTTGAAAATTAGTGAAATAAGTTCACAACTAAAAATAGTGGGAAAAACCCCAACAAATTAAATCTGGAGAAAGGAAGGAATTAGTGAAGGTAAAAATAGAAAGTAATGAAATCGACATACAATGCTGAACAAGTGAGTGGAGCTTGCCTCAGTCACTTTTCTTGTTGCTGAGTCAGAGTACCCGGGACCCACAGCTCAGAGAGGAAGGCTTAGCTAGCGCACAGTTTCTAGTGGTCCCCGATACTTGGCTGGCTTTAGGCAGGGCAGCGTGGCAGTGGAAAGACCGTGCAGGGCATCAGACGGCAGCAAGGTGAGCCAAGGACCTCAGCGGCGGCTCTCTGCCCCTTTTGTGTTCTAGCTCTGCCACGAGATCAGCGCCGTGCCCAACCAATCAGCCGGCTGATTTGGTAATCGCCTGCCCTTAATCCCAGCACCCTTAATCCTAGTATTGCACCTAGTGAATCAGTCATGCACTTAGATCCAGCCACCTCTGAGGAAGTCCCCTCTCTGGCCACATGGGGCTCTGTGGGGGGCTCCTAAGTGTGAGCTATCACAAGGCCGGTAAATAGACAAAAGTTTAGCAAGCCTGGTCAAGAACAAAGTGCGAGCACAGAAAACGAAGTGGGGGCAGATCTGATGCCAGCTCACCTGCCTCTGGTGGGTGCTGTGGGCCATGACTGGGTGAGGTTAGCACCCAGGGTGTGTCTCAGAGGCCAGTGGGGACCCTGGCTGGTATGACATGGAGGCTGCTTGTTGTGGTAAGGCACATGCTCCAGAAGGGGACGGGCCCAGTGACTGGCTTCCATGGGCAGAGAAGTAGACACAGCCTAGACTGGACATGCCAGGCAAGGTCGCTGCCCTGGTCCTTGAAGAACAGGGTGGGAGTGTCCACTCGGCCTCCTGCCTGGCAGCAGGAGCCAGGACTAGGCCTGGGGTTTTTGCAGCGGCCTCTGAGAAAGTCCCCAGGCCAGGCACTTGTGGCTTGGTGATCTGAACTGGGGGGGGGGGGGAGTCTGCCTCTGTCCCCACCTCTGTCCTCCACCCCAGCCACAGGTGTCATATAGGGAGACCCCTGGGCTCCTGTGGCCTGACTGTGGCCAGGGGCCAACAGGGGACTGCTTCTTCCTATGGCCTTCATTGCCCTGCCCGTGGCTGGCCTTGCAATCCATCTCTGCAAGCAGCCGCCTGCCCTGCTTGGGGGCGGCACCGTGTGTATGTCCTAGGCCCTCTTGAGAGTGTTCCCAGTGGCTACCCCAGCCAGGAGTGTGGTCTGTAAGCACAAGGCTACCCCCAGCCTTTCCTTCCCTGGGTGCAGCTCACTCCACAGCAGTGATTCGGAGCGCAGCTATGCTCACCACTATACCACCAACGCCCACAGCCCTGATTCAGGGGCAGAGCTTGTCCCGCTCAGACTCACGCCTTTGTGATGCTGCACCCACCCAAGCATAGCTGCACCCCTCCTGAGGTCACACTGTGGGTGGGGGGTAGGAGGAATTAGGGAGCCTCTTTCCTCTGTGCCCTTCGGTTGCTGGGCCCCTGCCTGGTTGTTGTGTTCGGGGGCAGCTTCCAGTCTCTCCAAGGTGAGGGGCACAGGTGACCTCTAGTAGCACTCCTCGGGCAGTCTGGAGGACTGTTGCTGGAGTTCTCCCTTGTTCCTGCTTGGGTCCCCATTCCCTGGGGCAGGAAACCTCCAGCGGCCACTTCTGTCTTCCTCATTCCCAGACAGCCTCCTCTGGGTGTGCAATCATCTGCCCCAGAGAAGATACTTTTCCAGGGAGAAGAGCGCTGAGGGGGCCCTCCTGGCACCAGTCCCCTGATGCCACCTAGTGTCACCTGTCCCCACCCTGCCCTCTCAAAGCAGTGCTGGGGCAGCCTCGTGGAGGGCGCTCTTCCCTCTGAAGGAGATGTGTGTGTGGGCTAGGTGTTGGGTTGTGTGGACAGAAGAGGATCCCAGGGGAACCGCTGGCAGCAGGCTGTATGGGAACCGCATGCGCGGGCTGGGGCGGGGAGGGAAAGTCGCTGCAGATGGGGGCAGAGGAGCAGTGGGGGGGGCAGATGCCTGGCCGGGGAGCGGGGTCTCTGCCTCCAGTCTCTGGCCGGCTGGCTGCATCTCGGCCTGCAGTGGGTGGGTAAGCACCCCCAAGGGCCCGTGCCTCACCGGTGGGGCTGTTGGGAGGTGCTGGTGTTGGATCAAATAAGTGAGGTCCCTGGGGGTGCACCCCAAAGGGACATGGGGACCCAGGGTGCTGTTTCTCCTCTTTGCTTCCCAGCTGGCTGCCCTGAGGTGAGCTGTCTCCTCCTCGGTGTTCGTCCGTCTCCACATTCCACCTCCCCAAGCGTCCAACCGCAAGAGCTGGTCATACGGACTGAGACCTCTGGACCCACAGCCAAATCTTTTTTCTCAAATCTTTCCTCTTTCTTTTATTTATTTAAAACTGTTGGTGGCGGGGATGCAACCCAGCCCTCAGGCGTGCCGGACAATGCCCTCTCCCGAGCTGCAACCCAGCCCAGCCCCACGGGGTCTCTTTTGAAGCAGATCATCTCGCCCACGCTCCACCCAGTATAGCAGCGCCCCCGCAGCAGCTTCCTCCACAGTCCCAGCTCTTTCTCTTCAAACCCAGAATCAGGGCTGCAATTCATCTTTAATTCATTAAAAAGAGCTGCAAGGGGCCGGGGAGATAGTTCCGTGGCCCAAGTGCCTGCCTGGCAAGTGCAAGGTCGTGAGTTTGAACCCTGGTCCTGAAAAAAAAAAAAAAAAAAAAAAAAGAGCTCCAAGGGGCCAGCCAGATAGCTCAGCTGACTGAAGGAAGCATCTGCTTAGGCAGAGTACAGTGGCACAGTGGCAGGGGTTCCATGCCTGGCCTGCTGTGCTGGCCCTGCCCCCAGGGCAAGCTGAGAAAGCGACTGAGACTGGGCATGGTGGCTTGAGCCTGTAATCCCAGCATTTGGGAGGCTGAAAACAGGAGGATCACTAGGAGTCTGATCTATGTAGTGAGACCCTGTAGACCCTGTCCTAATATATACATTAGGACACACACACACACACACACACACACACACACACACACAGAGCTCCAAGCCAGGCGTGGTGACATGCACCTGTGATCTCTGCATTCATTCAGCAGGCTGAAGCAGGAGGATTGCGGCTGTACCAGGCCCACCTGGCGGCAAGGTGAGTTCAAGGTCAGCCTCTACTGCGTAATGAGGAGACCTAAGAAAAAAAGCAAAAAGCTCCAACTCTGGAACGGTGATGAAACAACGCTTGAGCTTCGGAAAGCCCATCACTGGGTTCCTTTCCTCCAGAGCTGTCACTCCATCTGTGCCTCAGGAGGTCTCTCTAGGGAATAGGAACCCCAGGCTGGCACACAGTATGCTCTTCACTCCCACAAAGGACTAGAATTTCTCAGTGGAGTAAATAGCCTTAGGTCAATTGCCTTCCTTGCCTTAGGGTTTTTCCCTGAACTACTCGCTGTGTGAGAGGACTCACACTCTGGAGCTTATCTGGAGACCTTTCCCAAGCTGCCTGCTTTCTTTGGATGCCAGGTCCCCGGTGGGAGCCTGCTCATTGCATTCTGGGGACTATTCAACCCTCTCTCTCTCTCTCTCTCTCTCTCTCTCTCCCTCTGATTAGAAGCATCAGCACTCCTGCCTTTTCCTAGCTTGCTCATTTACTTGTTTGTTGAGTTATTTACTTACTTACCTGTTTCTTTACTCCAAATTAGGCTCTCCCTGTGTAGCCCAGGCTGGCCTCAACCTTACAGCCATCCATCCTCCTGCCTCAGCCTCCTGAGTTCCACCTCTCCCTCGTTAGAAGTGTGCACTGACCGCCGGTGAGCCGGTTTCCTGTTCCCATTTCTTCTGTCTCCTCTTCCAGGGCTGGTGTGGCTCCGGCCTCTCTCCTGCTTTGCCCGACAAAGAGAAGCAACTGTGAACCTTCCTCCCGTTCTTCCTAGGGCTTGCCCCTCCCCACCATGGCCGTGGGCGCTCCCTGGAGGGAGGAGGCCCTGCTACTCACTTTCACCTCCCAGCTGGAGTGGAGGCCCCCGGAGGGCAGGAGGCAGGAGCAGCTCTGTGCTGAGGTAGGGAATGGGAGGCTGTCTGGGCCCTGAGCACCCTGCATCCCCAGTTTCTAGTGCTCCGCTCTCCCTCAGCTCTAAGGACCTCCCAGTTCCTTCCTTGGTCCCGCCAGGCTGCCGCTGATGGGCTGCTTGACTGGGCTGGTCCTCCTGCTGGGAACAGCTTCCAGTGTGCAGCTCTCGGGCTCTTTGCTGCGGATCTCTGTGGGGAGGACAGGCCCCATGGGCTGGGACCGAGAGTGGCAGCTGGGTGGGCTTCCCTCCCGTGGTTCTCTCTCTGTCTTGGCTTGACCCAAGCCCCACCCAGGTACCCGTGACGGCAGCCTGACTCCTGACTCTGATGCCAGCCTCATCTCCGGTGACCTCTGCTCCTGGTTGGCTCTGATCACCGAGAGTTCTGCCTGCCCTGCCTAGACAGAGATGGCACGCATGGCTGCCACTGGCATTGCTGCCCTGTCCTGGGTGCCTGGGTGCCTAGACAGGAGCCTGGCCAGGCTGGAGGTTCAGGCCCAGGCCGCCTCCTCTAGCGCCCTGTCCCTGCTTGGCCTCCGCTCTGGCTCCCAACGGAGCGGCTCCACCTGCAGGGTCAGGGCCTCAGGCCAGGTGCCAGGACAGGGAGGAACCTGCCCTCCTGCCCAGCCTCTGTTTGCACAGGTCTGGGTAAAAATAGTCACAGCCACGCACTCTTCTCCCGCTTCCTCCTCGGCGATGCTCCTGCTCTGCCATCCCTCGCCAGCTGTCCCTCCCTTTGCCTCTTCTGGCCTGGTACAGGACAAAGCCCAGGGACAGGGCAGGGCACACAGGACTTGCAGAGCCAGCCCTACAGACACAGGGTGTGGGCGTGGAGCCGTAGCAGGAGCAGAGACTCCCGCTGCTGGTGTCACAGTCCCAGGGCATGATGATATGGCCAACGCGGGTGACATGCGGGCAGCACCAGGCAGCAAGCCAGGGGGGCTGGGGTCTCCGCACGGCCATTGGGCCACCCTGGCAGTTTGGCTTTTGGAGTGCGGATGGCAACCCCAGCCTTCTTCAGGTCTCCATCACCGAGGCTGAGGCTGCACCCTGACAAGCAGCGTGCAAGCCTCCCCACCCCACGTGCTTTGTCCTGATGGAGGTCACTCAGGCGCGCGCCCCAAATCCACAACGAAGGCGAGGCCCGCCTGCTGTGGCACCGCATGGACGCCCCGCGCACGTGCGGCGAGCTTGGCGGCTCGCCAGCCACCTCTGGCCTCCCGTGACTTTTGTGCGGTCGCTGCATCTGGTCTTTCACGGTCACAGGGCCTTCTCCCCAACGCGTGTGTCTGTTTCGGGGCGTCCCCCTTCTGCCAAGGTGCCGGTCACCCCGGATGTGGGTCTCCTCAGCAGCATTCTTTTATTCTTGTCCTGCTCTGGTGACCTATTCGTGTTCCTTTCGGGGGTCCTAGGTGTTTCTGAATCCAACCTGTGAGGTTTGGGCTCATCCCATAACCATCATTTGGTGTACTAATCATCCTGAAACTTGTCCTTTGTCACCAGTATCTTGGGGGTGATGGCCAGGTGGTGCCAGCCGGAGGCAGAGCTGGGCAGTTGTCCTCTGAGGGTGTGGTGGGGTTGGCTCTGCTTCCAGGAGATGCGCTGTGGGGCTTTGGCCAGAGACCTATCCTGTCCCACCCCCCTGTGGTGGCCACAGCAGTTGACCTGGGGACCACAGCTGGCAGCATGCCTCTCCTGATGGCCTTGGGAGTCTTGCATGTCCCTTTTCACTGTCCTTTTGATGGAGGAGACTGGTTCCATCCGAGCTGGGGGAGGCTCGGCGGGGTGAGTCCTGGGAGGGTTCTGTCCTCTCCCCTGGCCCAGGCTGGAGGAGCACTGCCGCTGTGACCCTCAGGGCTGGAGGAGGGGGAGGGGCGCTGTGGTAGAGCCTGCTTTGAGGCAGGGACTCAGCTCAGTAGGATGCGGGAACTTTTCATTGTGGGCTAGATTCACAGCCATGCAGACCCCTGTCCTTCCCTCAGGTGACTATGGCCTCTGCACCAGCCCTGTGACAGGCAGAGGGAGGACGCCACACATGTCCAGGTGGCTTCTCAGTGCTCACACAGACCTGTCTATAAGATGTCACTGTCACTGTTGCTGGGTCCCCGGAACTGCCCTGTGGAGAACAGAGGTCAGTGGGAACACCTGGCAAATCGGATGAAGAGTCTGCCAGTTTGCCCACCTTCTACACACACAGGGGCCCAGGCTGTGGTCTGGGGCAGGAGCTTGCAGCGTGTGCCTGGAGCGAGAGCCAGAAATGCTGTAGCTTTTCAGGAAAAGCCTGGGATTTGGGCCTGGTCATCCAGGGCTTCCAGCTGGGCAGCTGTGGGCTGTCCTGAGGGTTCCCGGGTAGGGCAAAGCCCCCACCCAGGGGCCACAGGTGCTACCCAACGAGCTCTGTCTTTCTGCCCCACCCTGCCGTGGGGATCCGAGGGAAGACTTTATTTCTACGAATGAGAGGAAGCACCCTATTCTGCTGGGAGCCCCTCCTGCCATGCTGCATGCTGGGCACCGGGCAAGTTCACAAGTGAAACCATAAATACAAGTTTTAAGAAAAAGTGGAGAGGGGCCTGGGGTGCACCTCAGTGGCACAAGCCCCCGCCTGGCAAGTGCAAGGTCCTGAGTTCAAGTCCCAGTACCAAAGAAAAAGAGAAAAAGCAGAAAGAAAAGATAGGTCAGGTCACCTTCTGGGCTACCTGCCGTTGCCTCAGAGCTCTGTTTTCTAAGGTTCCTCGGCCATCACTGCTAGGAGAGCTGGGCAAGACCCTTCTCGACTGGGGCTAGCTGCCTTCCTGCTGGGCCACTGCAGGGCCAGGGTGGACCTTTCCACAGCCGTAGGTCTCCCACGGACTCTTAAGAGGATAATACTTTTGTGCACATGCATGTATATATACAGACACACACGCATGCACACACATGTACATACATCCAGTGGCAACTTAGTTCATGAATGCTTTTGTTTTTAAATAATTTGGTTTGCAAACAGAAGCATTTAGCAAAATCTGTCTTAAGTTGTTTTTCAAACTGTGCAAGGAGTGATATACATGACTGTGGGATCTTTCCCACACAAACACACAGGTGGCCATCTTTTCCAAAATTGTAGGACAAATTAAGCTTGCGAACTGAGGTACCATCATACGTGTGCACGTGGATGTATTATGCTTGCATTTTCTTAAAGAATTATTTATTTATTTATTATTTTTTTCTTGTTTCAGAACCCTTGTTTGTTTATTCACTCATTTTCATGGCCGGCTCAGCCTGCCCAGAGGGCAGGGCTGGCGCAGCATGTGGTGCTGGGGATCAAACCGCGGTCCCTGCAGCGGCCCAAGCTTTCCTAAGCAGGTGCTTTAGACCACTGAGCCATCCTGCCGGGCCCCATGCTTGCATTAAAAAAAACCCAAAACCTTATTTATTTATGTTATGGCCGGCTCAGCCTGCCCTAGGGGTGGAACTGGCACAGCATGTGGTGCCGGGGATCGAACCATAGTCCCTGTGGTTGTCTAAGCTTGCCTAAGAAAGTGCTTTAGACTGCTGAGCTATCTTGTCAGCCCTGCATGCTTGCATTTTGTGGTGCAAGGGATCAAACCTGGGGCCTCACCGATCCTAGAAAGGTGCTCTACCACTGAGATCCACTTCCTGCCCAGGATAATATCTTAAATGCCTAAAAAGTCCCCACGAGCGGCGATAAAGAAAATCAATAAAAATACAGCTATCAAAATATTAAAAGTTAACTTGGGCCATAGTGATGCATGTGTTTCTTTCTCACGTTTCAGATAAGGACACCTACGACTGGCTGAAGGGCGGTGATGGGAGAGACACTCCTTGTCTGGGTGGCCCTGCCTGTGTTCTTGGTTGCCTGTGTCACCTGGTGTCCTTAGGGCCTGAGGGCTGGCCTGACCTATCAGTAGTGGCCTGACGCCTTGCCCACAACAGCCAGGGTGAACATCGCACTTCTTACTGTTGCTCTGTGGGCTCCCAAGGCTCACTGAGATCCCAAGACGGAGGAGGGTGTGGTCTGGAGCATAGTCAAGCAGGGTGTGCGTGTGAGAGGCAGGCAGGCAGGCAGGCAGGCAGGCAGGCAGGCAGACACAGAGAGGCCACACAACTTTATTTCAGTGGATCATCATAATTGTTCTATCTTATTAGTTATTTTTTATCTTGTTATGCCCAATTTATAAATTAAACTTTACCCTAATATAGGAAAAACCTGGCATACAAATTGTGATTAAAAAATACTGCTGTCTGGGACCATCCCTGAAGCTTTTTTTATTTTATTATTTTATTTTACTATATTTTTTTATCTTTTTGAGACAGGGTCTCACTATGTAGTTGAGGCTGGCCTTGAGCTCACTTTTGTAGCCCAGGCTGGTCTCGAACTCGCATTGATCCTCCTGCCTCAGCCTCCCAAGTGCTGGGATTACAGGTGTGCGCCACCACGCCCGGCTTCATCCCCGAAGCTTAGTAACGGTGTGTGACAGGTGTCAGTTTCCTTGGTTCAGACAGCAGGTCCCAAGCCACAGGTGGGAGAAGGCGGGCTTTAAAGTGTGCTGTAGGCCACGGGTCACAAACAGCTGACCAGCGTGAGATTCTGTCCACAGCGTTGGCGCTGCGGGTCCTGCGCTTCAGACTCTGGCTTCTAAGATCTAACGCTTGGGCGATGAAGCTTTGCCCCTGCTGTGACCCCTGAGATCGAGGCTCAGAGGTCCCTGTGGCAATCCCCCAGCTTCCCTGTGCAGAAGGGTGTCACCCCAGCAGCGGGTGCTGGCACTGGCGCTTTTGACCCCAACGGAGCCCTTCAAGTGGAGTTTGCACCCCAAGCCGTGGCCTGAGAAACGCCGTGTAGGAAGCGGCTGGCTCTGGGCCACCGCGTCCCCCTCCGCCTGATGCTGCCTTGGCTTGCGCATGACTCTGGGGCAGCAGCTCCTGTCCAATAAAATCAGGTCTCCGTGTCCCAGGAGGCTTGGTCCCCAGCGCTGTGAGACTTCTGCCTCTTCCCTACGTCAGCAGGACCGCGGAAGGTCGACGCTTTGACTCATTCCGGACACGGAAGCAACCAGGACAGTGCAACTAACGACACTCAGGAAAGAGGACTCCAGGGCCTCTATGGAAAGTGGTGTGTTCCATGGCATGGGGACAGCAGGGAAGATCCCAGACACTCGTGGCCGTGTGCCCTGTGCTATGACACAGTTAAAATCTTAGCAATGGTTTCCATGCACGTGACCTGCACAGTAGGGTCCAGCGCTGCCCACCTGTAGGCACCAGCTAGGAACGAGATGTGTCTTGGCTGGCAGGCTGGACCCTGGCACACTGAGGGCATACCCACCTCAATGTGATGTGAAGACAGAGAGGATTCTCTTGGTGACAGGGCCACGGCTCTTGCTGAGCTTTTTGTCTTTGTTGTTTGCTTTCATAGTGGAAGAAAACATCTAATTCAGTTTAAATGGAATAAAGTCACCATTTTCCTACTAAAGTATTTGACCTCTCTCCCTTTCATTACTGCTCTGGAAGTGGAACCCAGGGCTTTCGCACTGAGCGACATCCCCACCCCTTTTTAACATTTCGAGGCAGAATCTTGCTAAGTTACTGAGCGGCTCAGCTTGGGCAAGTGCATCCTCCTGCCTCAGCCTCCCTGAGTGCTGAGATTTCAGTGGGCACCACCATCATGTACCGCTTGAAGGTTAAGGGATTTGGTGCTAAGACCCTCCCAACTAGGGGAGGCTTCCTGGGTACCACTTTCCTCTGTAAGCCTTGGTGGGAGATTCGCTTCCTGCCCAAGATGTTTGAGCTTGGTAGGACCTGGCTGGCACAAGCTTGGTAGGAGAGGGGTCTGTCTCCAGGCCTGGGGCCTGAGCTTCAAGGTGAGGGTGTGTGGGGCTGCCTGTTAGCCCCTCATCACTGTGGCAAAATACCTGGGATGAAGGCACGTTCAGGGCCGTGGCTTTGGGGGTTCCGCCCATGGCCGTCGACTACCTTAGTGGTGTGGGCTCATCAGGGCAGAGTGTGTGGTGGCCCAAGGGGAGAAACAGGACAGCACCTCCCTGGGAACAGGTCCCGGAGCTGACACAGGGCATCTTTTCTTCTCAAGGTGACCTGGGTGTCCTGACGGACCCTGGGCGGCTGTGAGGAGGAAGAGAGGCTGCTAGGCTTCATGCCCAAGCTCTCCCTGGATCTGCGCCCTGGTCGGCTGCAGCCACAGGCAAGGAGAGCCCTAGACTTGTAGGTCTGTTGCCTTCCGGGCGGGGCCGTAGCCCTGGGCTGACACAGGGCCGGGCATTGGGGCCTCCTGTGGCAGTTCAGTGGGGCTTCTTTTAAAGCCTCCCGCAGCCGCTGCCCACGTCTGGGGCTGGGACATCTGGGGACAGGCGGGCTCTCTTCTGCAGGGGCTCACGCGTGGCGCCCTGGATCTTTCCATCTCGCAGTCACTTGGGCCAGAATCCCGTGACCTTTTCCTGATGTCCACACTTCCTCTACATCCTGGCAGTGACTGATGTTCCCTCCTCTCATCAGAACCCTCTGGAAACATACCTGGGGTGCCCCGCCTGGGAAGTGGCCCTGGGGAGCCCAAGCTGGGGCAGAGGTGGAGTAGGGACAGCCCTGGGTCACAGGCTTGTGTGGGGTACACAGGGCGCTGAGCAGCCCACAGCTTGGGGTCTCATGTGCTGCAGAACAGGGGTGCTGCTGTCCACCTGTCTTGTCTACTGCAAGTTCAAGGCTGGCCCAGGGGAGAAATTGCCTAGCAAGTCTGTCTCACAGTGGGCATCAGCCTGTGTGTCCTGTGGTCAGGGCACAGCGTCCTGTCCCGGGGCTGGAAGAGCAGGTGGGTTTCGCTGGACACAGTGAGAATGATGGGAGGGGCAGGTGCTTCCCCCTTCCCCTGGCAAAGGATCCAGGTGCCCAGTTGCTGGGAGCAGGGACAAGACATTTGCCCATCAGGTTGCAGTGTCCTGGGCTCAGGCTGAATGCAGGGCTGGCCCTCTCCCCAGCTGTGGTCCTGGAGTCCCTGAATGGCTCTGTAAGTGGGACACAGTAAATGCAGAGGTGACCAAGTCTTCACTGCAGGTGGCTCCAGGAGGAAGGCAGAGAACAGGTGGCCTTGTCACGAGAGGGACCAGGAGCGCCTCAGGAAGGTTGGGGCTGGGGAGACAATGGCGACGTTGGCCCAGGAGGCTGATGGGGTGTGCAGGGTGGTGGGGGACAAGGGGCAAGTGCTAGGACAGGCGGCACAGAGAGGAAGTGGCTATGGCTGAGGGTCCAGGAGGGCAGGACAGGACAGCAGGCAGGGGCAGCCAGGGCCAGGAGCAGAGCAGGCTCTGAGCCCCAGGCGTTTCCTCCTGTGGGCCTGGGAGAGCCGGTCCAGCCACTGTCTTGGCCTCACCACACTCACTGCCAGGCTCTGTACCCCCCCCCACACCCCCCAGGGCTCAGTGCATGGCGTCTCCCAGGCCTATAAACTGCTGGGCTAAAAACTCATTGCAGCCTTGGCCACAGCCTGGCTCTTTCTGTGGATGCCTGGTCTTGTTCCCTTCTGTGGGAGCCACAGAGGGGCAGGTGGCCGGGGCTGAGAGGCATACAAGACTTGAGCTCGTGCTGGCTTTGGCTGCACCACCTGCCTCCATGTGCCCTTGAGAGCCTTTGAGAGGACGGAGCATTTGGGGGCACCAGCAGGGGGGCTGACCCGGCCCCGCCCCAAGGCCCTCCCGCCCTGCAGCCAGCTGGGTGCCTGGGCCTGAGTCGCTGTGGCTCTCCCACCGTCACAGCCCCACAGCTCCTGCTCTTGCTCTCTAGCCAGAGAGGGCTTCCAAAGACAGAGGTTGGTGTCATTATCCTGTGCCCCCCTCAAGGCTCCTGTGCCCAGAGAATACAGCTTCCTGGACTTGGGTCTACACTGTTGCAGGGTCTGGTGGAGCTCTGGATCCCGGGCAACGGACTTAGACCTTTCAGTTTGAACTCTGGCTTGTGTGACGTGCAACTGCCCCATACCTCAGTTTTCTTTTCTATAAATGGGGACAGTCACGGTGTCCACATCTGTACATTCATGGGAACTGAAGAAACTGGCACCCAGAAGTGCCCCACGGAGCACTTCCTCCAGGAGACGACACCCAGTGCCAGGAGTTCTCGGTAAAAGGTGGCCGTGGTCTTAATCCAGACGTGAGGACAGAGTGCTGGGCGCCACTGGGAGGTGTGCAGTCAGTAACAGATCGGGTCACTTTTGGACACTAGCACAGGTCTGCTCAGGAGCCAGGGTGAACCCCAAGTTACCAAGAACCTGGGTTCTCCCAAATAAAGTGGCTGGCCTGGGGGTGGGGGAGGCACCAGTAGCTTTGATGGGCTCCAAAGCCACGGATTATCGAGATAAAAGCAGGCCCGGCTTTGGGGCTGGGAGGAGCAGTGTTCTGTTTTGGCTGGGCAGAGTCTGCTGCTGATGCTTTGTCCCCTTGTGAGGAAGCTGCAGGCTTTGCTGAGCCGCTGTCCCCTGCGGCCAGAGAAGCAGCCCCGAGGAGGCCGAGGGATCTCTGGGCTCTTGGGTCTGCCAGGCATGTGTCTGCACCTGTCATATGGAGGGGCATCTGAGTCTGGGAGGGGCAGAGGGAGGGGCTGGAAGAGGTTACACAGGGAGGTGGGGCAGCCTGTCCCCTCAGCCTGCGTCTGCTGTGAGGTCACATCTGGGAAAGCCCCATGGGCAGATCACGTTCTGCACTGTCCTTGGGTGTGACAGGCCTTGGAGAGGCCTGGGCCACATACCTGGGCTGGACAGAGGCCCAACCTGGGGCTCTCTGTCCCTGCAGTGCCACCTGGAAGGTGTGACCGCAGGGTGACGAACCTGTTGGGGAGAGCTGCAGGCTGCAACCTTGATCCTGCCATTGGACAGTGGGCACCACGTTCCGCCTCCAAGGACAGGTGTCCTGGCCTCGCCCACTTCATGGGCACATCACGCGGCATTTGCATAACGGCCGCTCTTGGCACCTGGGGTGCTGCCTGGAGGCAGGCGTGACCTAGGTGTGTACCCAGGGGCAGCCTCCCAGGGGCCTGGTTCCTGGGTCCTGATTCTCCTCACGGCTAGGGAGGAGCCCACAGGGCCTTTGTGTCTCACAGTGGGGCAGTGGAGGGGCAAGAAAGTCTGGCTCCTCACCTCAAAGTGGGCTTGGTCTGCAACTGAGTCTTGTGTTTCCTTCTCTGCCCCAGCCTGTCTCCTTGCTCTCTTCCTGGGCCTCCCCCAGCGTTGGAGGACCCTTGTCTAAGACAGTGACCCACGTGAAACTTCTTCCTCATCTGGAGGCAGATGGAGTCAGAATAACAGTCAGTTTAAAATTTATTTCATTAAAAAAATTATTTTTTGACAGGACTGGGGTTCAAACTCATGACCTTGCACTTGACGGGCAGGCACTTGTGCCACGGAGCTATCTTCCCAGCCCCCAATCAGTTTGAATTTTAAAAGATGAAATAATATGAAATCACTAACACTCCTCATGCCACCAAGGATATGTGACTTCATAACACCATGGGGAGAACAATATATGGGACTTTGTGAGCTTGGGACAGCTTCTAATTGTGGAGTAGTGAACTTTCCTTGGTAGGGGAGTTCGGATCCCAGTTGAGGAGGGTATCCATTGTGAAGAAAGCTTTGTCTTGGACGTAGAGTCAGGCATGCGGCAGGGAAGCCCATTCCATGCCCCGTAGCCCTCCTTGGGAACAGTGTCAGGCTATGTGTCCTGAGTTCTGGTAGTCACGGAGTCTCTCATTCAGACAGGGCGCATGGACCCCGGGCTCCCGCATGAGGCCCCCTGGAAGGCTGGGTTGAGTGCTGGCTCTGAGGAATCTGACAGGGATATTGGCTCAGCTTCCGCCCTTTCTGGTCCTCCATGTCTTTGCCTGTGAATGGCAGCGTGTAGGGGAAGGAGGAAAGAGGGCGGAGAGAAAGAGAACAGTACGCTGCGGGGGTGGGGGGAGTCCCCACAGAAGAGCCCAAGTTCTGCCAGCTATCTCTTGCTGGAGTCCTTGACCCACTGACAGTGTACCCTTACTTGCTAAGGGGTGTGTCTGCTTGGGGCTCAGAACTGTGACTTGGAGCACGTGGAGGAAAGGATGATGGCTGGTGGGTGGCTGAGGCAGGCTTGCAGGCTGCTCTACAGCCATTGCTCCTGATAATCGGCTTTTTGTCGCTGCACTGAAATACCTGAGATCATTAGCTTACAAACAGGGAATGTTTGATTCCCAGCCTTGGACGCTTTAGAGGTCTTTTTCTTTTGGTAGTGGGGATTGAACTTAGGACCTCACACTTGCCAGGCAGATGCTTATGCCACTGAGCGATATCCCTGGCCCTAGTCTTGGAGGTTTCAGTTCAGGATAGGGCAGGCTCATTGCTTTGGGCTGTGCTGGTCATGCTAGATGACGGCAATAGGAATACGTCACAGAGCAAACTGCTCACCTCATGGTCAGGCAGCGAGACAGGAGAGAACAAGAAGAGCTGGGGTCCCACAGGTGCCTGCTGGGACTCACCCCGGGGACCATGGGCCTCCCACCCAGCCACCTCCTCAGGACCTATAGCACTGCCCAGTGGCGCTGCTTGGTATTTGGGGGATGTTCAAAATCCAGACTGCAGCACCCAAATTCTCAGGGATGTGGGCAAAAGTGCCTGAACTAGAAAACATTAAGAGGCTGACAGAAAATTCTTTAAATTACGGCATATTGTGAGATATTTACATATCAATCCGTGGTGTACTTTCTATCTAGCTGTGTACCCCAAAGTATCTAGCTTTGGGGGTGACTGGATCATAGGCTGTGCCACTCATCACTGGATCAGTACACAGATGAGTTCATAGCTAAATGTGATGGTGGGATGCTGGCCGGAGGAGGGGGTCACCATGGGCATGGCCTGGAGGGTGCCCCTCCTCCCTTGATCCCTCTCTACTGCCTGCCTGCCTGCCATGCCATGGACTGTTTTCTGCCACACCCTGTGTCATGCTGCCCGGCCTTCGAGCCAGCTGACCGTGGACCGAAACCTTTACAGACTGTGAGCAACACGGAAAGTAACTGTGGCTTGGAGTAGACTTCACTCCTGGAGACGCTGGGGCTACTGAAATTAGCCTATGGAGTGTGTAGCTCTGTGCAGAAACAACTTCTGGCTGCCAGTAGGTGCCCATGCAAAAGAGTGGAAGGCACCTGTGCCAAGGTTCACCCTGTGGGAGTTGACATTGTGAGAGACAAGAACAAGGAGGGTATTTACCTTCTCCTGGGGAGGTGAATATCGCACTCATCAAAAGAAACCATTATCAAACAACATTGATAGCAGACTCCACAAGTCATAAAGGGAACAAGGATTTCTTTACAGTGGAAAATTCTGGCAGATGCCACCTTGACCAAGAGATCAGCGCTAATGTGCCAGTAATGGGACAGAGTGACATCATCTGACTCCTGATCTGATACCTGGGGCCATATCATGTATTCAGCACTCTTGCCAATAAACACATTTCCAGTGCCACAAGGAAACCATCAGAACCAAAGCTAGGCTCCACTGGCCAAGCGGCACCCGTGTGCTTCACAAATGTCAGTAATGAAAAACAGGTCAGGATGGTTCCAAACTAAACAGACACGGCAGCCCAGTAAGCGCAAGGCATTGTCCAGAATTGGACCCTGCCGCTGGGAAAAACTTCAACAACAATACCAGACGGTGTCGTAGGCGAAGGCGAACAGTAGCAGCATTTTCCTGGAGGAACAGTGATGGAGCTGAAGGGCTGGGTGCCGGATGTTCTGCTCTGCAGGCACTTACCGCTTCGTGGAATGACTAGAGATGCGAACAAAGATTCTCAGCGCATTTTCTTGTCAACACTACCGGCTTCACACAGACAACGTGAGAGGAATCAAAGTGTATTTGAAGAAGCAGCATTATTGGGGAAATGAGTCAGTTGAGGGGTTTAAGCCTCAGTTGTTTTCATTGTTCTTAGAATCCGAGGATGGACCTGAGCTTTCTGTGAGCAGACAAGCTGGGCAGCACGTCCTTGGGTGGTAGGTGTGCCTCGAGGGCTGCTGCCTTTCTGGGGGGCTGTCTTCCTACGTCACTGTGTGATGCCCCTCTTGGCCTTTCGTCACTTTTTATTGCCTTGAAATTATAGGCACTGCTTCTTTCTTTCTTTTTATTACTCAGTGAATTGCATCTCTTTCCCCATACATTCTCAGTCTACCTATGTTTGAATGTAAAGAGAATTTCTTATGGACAGCACATTTTTTTTTTTTTTTTTTTTTTTTTATACTGGGAATAGAACTCAGCACCTTGGGCTTGCCAGGCAGGCACTGTGCTGCTGAGCTATATCCCTGGCTCTAGACAGCCTATTATTGCATATTTTTTAAAATTGACTCTGCCAGTATCTGTCTTTTCCCTGGTATACTTGTATTGATCAAAGGTTTGCCATTTCAATATATGTATATTTTCTCTTTGTTCCCTTTATTGTCCCTTACCTTCTCTTATTACCCTCTTACAAGTTATCTGAAAAGTTTCAAGGACTCTGTCTTGACTTATTGCTAAGGTTTTAAATATATTGATTTGCATAACTTTTAAGTGATTATTTTAAGTATCATTTTTCTAATTGAGGAAAAGACTATCATTATTGTAGGATTTTTATCATGAACGAGTGCTGGACTTTGTCAAAAGCTTTCCTGCAGCTATCGAGATGGTCATGTGAATTTCTGTTCTTGGCTCTGTTGGTGTGATCTGCTATATTTATTGATTTGCATGTATTGAACCATCCTTCCAAGTGTAATTTTTCAGTAATCGAGAAACCTTGGCCATTTCTTCCTTATATCCATGGTTTGAGGTGAGAAATCTGCTGTTGTCTGAATCGAGGGTCTTCATAGTCTCTAAGATATTGCCTGTGTTCCGCTTTCTGGAGGGTGATAGCAGAGTGTCTTGGCTTGGGTTTATACTAGCTGCTTGGATCTGCACATTTATCTCTTTTGCTGTCGTTGGGAACTTTAGTCATTATTCTCATACCTGTTAAGTTTCATGCTCTCTTCTCTTAGAATCTAATAATACGACTGTTATGCCCCTTATTATCCTCACGCATTTTTATTTTGTTTGTTCCTTTTGTGGTCCTTGGGATTGAGGCCAGGGCCTCACTCATGCTAGTCAAACACTTTACTCCTGAGCTACACCCCAAACCTTTACAATTTTTTTTTTAAACTTGAAGCAAACTTTCACTAAGATGCCCAGGCTGACCTTGAACTAGGGATCCTTCTGCCTCAGCCTTCTGGGTGGATGGGCTTACAAGAGGTTAAATTGAGCTCTGTGCCGGCCCCATTGCTACCAGAGAAGGACAAAAGAAGCCGGCCAACTCATTTGCTCGCTGATTTATTTTCCTGAGGCTAGAGAAGGAAGCCGGGGCCCGCGCATGTGAAGCAGGTGTTCTGCACTGAGCTACAGGCCACCCCACTCACGGCACTCTGTGGCTGTAGGCTCACTCCCTGCTGGCCTCTGCCCATGAGGAGCCAGCATTGAGTCCCCCCTCTAGAGCTTCCTCCTTCCTGCTGGGTGTTCAGCTCCTTCATGGGCCTCTCTGACCCCAAGCACGGAAAGAAAGCAGAATGATTGATAAAATGGGGCTAGTGCCCAACAGGCAGTGCCCTGCTGGGCTTCACTGATGCCGAGGAGGTGGAGGCTCAGCGCCCTTCTGAGGTGGACCTGGCTGGCACTGGAAGAAGTGAAATCTGGTGGTGACAAGTCTCTCTGCACGCACGCTGCCTTGTTCAGTCCTGTTGCTGCTGTGTGGTAGGGGAGTCTGCTGCTTTAGGGGAACTGGGGTGCCACCTGCTTCCACCGGGCAGGGAATGGAGTATGAGCTCCTGCGTAGGCTCAGCAACGCCACCTGGCAGGAGAGCGGGGTGCGCATGCTGGACGGCTCCCAGGAGCTGCCGGCGACAGGTTGTGTGTTTTTCCACTGGTGTTTGGCTGGAGAAGGGGGAGCGCTGCCAGGGTTTTCTGCTTGCAAGCAGTCATTTTCCTGCTCCATAGGGTTTGTGTGTCCGTGCCTGACCATGTTCTAGGCAGCAAGCATGTACCGGAACCTGTCCAGGCTGCACGGGAGGCAAGAGAGGAAGTGAGGGGACTTTCTAGGGCACTGTTGCTCAGGCCCAGAAGCCATCAGGCAGTCATAGTCCCCTTTTTGTGCTGCACTGTGCCCAGCCTTAGGTGTAAGAGGAGGACCAGGCAGCAGAGGACAGCTCTGTCTGGGTTTGGTGAGGAAGCATTGTGAGTGCAAGCGTGGCTCAGACGCTGCCTCAGAATGCCACTTCCTGAGCCCTGGTAAAGCAAAGTGCAGGGGATGTCAGCATCATCTAGCAAGTTTAGCGAGGGTTTGCTGTCAACCCGACTAGCAAGTCTTGGCAATATGTGTGAAAACAAACTCGGAATCGCACATTGCTTTGAAAAGAAGCCCCTTTACTGAGGGTTAGAACGGAGATACATCCACGTACTACTTGGGAAAACTAGATCCAAGTCCTTCAGTGTTCCCAAGGGATCCTGCCGGAGGTGAAAGCAGGGTGGAGTGAAGCTAAGGAGTACTTGGGCAAACAAATTGCTCTAAGTTAAGAGCGATCTAAGCTTCTTCTTCTTCTTTTTTTTTTTTTTTTTTGTAACTGGACCTGCTCCTTGGGCATTATTGCTCTTAGTCTTTATGGGCCTCAAGCCTGGATTCAGACATTTGTTACAGACTTATGATGGGTTAGTGTTCCTTAATGTGGACTGGATCTTGGACCAAGACTTCTGAGATGGACTGTTGGGAGTCCGGGAAGCTAGAAAATTGATCAAATCCGTGTAGATGGGACTGGGCCTCAGTGCCTAAAGCAGACAAGCTGCCTCACTCCTGGGATAAACATCTTGTTTGCTTCAGGTCCGCTATTAGTCTCTAGGCAACCTTGTGTTACAAACGTTGCAAAGTATAAATAGAGGACCATTTTATGGTGCGGTTGCATTAGTCTTGCCCATCAGGCAGACCAGCAACTACCTAGCCCAGCTTTTGTCTTCTGGTCTAGCTTTCTGATTCCTGCTCCCTCTTCTGTCCAGGTAGAACCTATCCCAGCGAGACTAACGGATCCCTACATTTGGCATCCAAACAGGATGCCCGGTATGAGATAAGTGTGGGTGGAGGAGCCACTTCCAAAGAGTGTGCATAAGGGGGGAAGTAGAGAAGTTAGAGCCGGCAGTAGTCCTCACAGGTGTGCACTGGCACTGGCGTGCTAGGTGTAAAACTTGGAGATGGGGCTCACTAGGGCCAGGATCAGCTCACTAGGGCCAAGATTGGCTCAGCAGGGCCGAAGAGAAACAGGAATGTGAAGAAAGAGTCTTGAGAGAAGCCTAATGGAAATGTTTGGCCGAGTTAAAAATGAGAAAAACAGTTTCTAGGACTGTATATATTTATAGATGTATGTAGTTGTACATAAGCATGTTTATATTGTTTCTCAGACATGGATGTGTGCCTCAGACAGGGCCTCAACTTGGACATGGCTCCAGATGTGCCTACCATCCTGGGACTTTGGATTTCAACATCAACCTCGGAATTAGATTTTGACCTTACTCCTGGACTTTGATAATTGTTACGGTTTAAATGTGCGGGGCTCGGGAGATAGCTCTGAGGCACAAGTGCCTGCTGGGCAAGTGCAAGGTCGTGAGTTCGAACCCTGGTCCCACCAAAAAAAAAAAAAAAAAACAAGTCAAAAAGAAAAAAAAAAAAATGTGCATTGCCCCCCACCGAGGACTCGACCATTTAGGACTCCATCTCTAAGGCACCAGGGTTTATGTAACAGAAAGTGCCCCTCCCCTCCCCTGCCCCCGCCCTGCCCCCGCCAGTATACTTCAGCTTCTCAGCTGTCCAGCTCCTACTTCCTCTTGCAGTGCTGGTTGCTGCTGTCTCTAGGATGAGCTGGTCACTGTAAGGCATATCATAAGAGCCAGTCCCCAGTGGACAGGCCGATCTGTCTCTATCCTTCCTACTTGCTTGTCCCATATAAAGCCTAGGCCACCAGAGACTGGAGCCTGACATTTGGAGAAACAGTTGATCCTAGTCAGTGCCTATTGGTACAAGTAAATCTGCCAAACCCTGGGTGTCATTTCAGTGTTTCTGTTTGCCGTTGCACTTGGTGTGTCAGCCAGGAAGACTGACTGTGCTGACCTGTTTTGTTATGGGTCACGGCCCTCAGGCGCAGAGCAAGGACCTCTCCAGGTCCTGTTGGGAAGGGGTGCTCTTGAGATTTCTCAAGTCCCCAAGGAGGTCTGGAGGAAGATTCTTGGCTCCCTGCTGAGTGGCTCACATCTGACCCAAAAGGAAGGGGATGTAGTATGTCTGTCTGTCGGTCTGACTGTGGTCTGTCTTTCCACCTGTTTGCCTACCTGATTGCAGTAAGATCTCCAGGGGCACCCCTGTTAGTCTGTCTGCCAGTCCTGCTCACCCTGAGCAGAAGGGGAGACTGATCCATTCTTGGGAGTCAGGATCACCCTCCAGGGAAGGGGGCTGGAATGTTTCACCCCTGAGTGCCTGCTGAACAGATGTGTGAGCGAGTGGAAGAACAGCATTAGCAATAGGCTGCTCCTCTGTGCACCAGGACTGGGAAGCATAACCCTCACCTGTGGTGACCTGTGACGACTGACGGATGGCACAGTGGAGGCCTCGCACCTCCTTAGTTAAGCTGCGCTAAGTCCCCCTCAAGGGTGTGGCCAAATGGACATCTGAATGACCTTTGTCTGTTGAAGGGCACCTGCCCTTTTTCTGTTACACTGTCACTCAAGGGTACATAGCACATGTAGGAAGTCAGAGGTGGGAATTCATTAGTCATAAACCCACAGTCCTGACTACAGGAAAAGGGCTTTTACAGAGTTGAAACCAAACCACGCCCTGTGTCTCAGAGAAAAAAGAAAACAAAGAGGCCCTTTCTTCCCGAGCACTCACCTTGGCACTCTCATCGGCCGCCGCAGTTGCTGCCAGCTCCTATAGCTTCACCCTGCTCTGGCTCATCTGCTTCCAGCCAGCTGACCTGTTTCCAGGTAGCCACTGCCTGTGTCTGGCCAGAGAGGCCTTCCCCAAACCTCCTGCTCATCCTGATAAGATGGTGTTATCTAACGCCCACCCCAGGTGGCAGTCAGCAATCCTTTTTTTCATTCTAGACAGGGTCTCACGGTGCAGCTCAGGCTGACCTTGAGCTCACCACGTAGCCCAGGCTGGTCTCAGAACTCACGGCAATCCTCCCGTCTCAGCCTCTGATGCCTGGATTCTAATCGTGCACCATCACATCTGGCAGCAGTTCCTTCTGAGTTCCACATTTTTTAGAACCACTTTGTGCATATGAACTTTTATTTATTCCAGTTGTTTTTCGTTTCAAATTGAGAATCTGCTTTGGGTCTAAAATACCTGTATCCCACTCCCTGAAGGCAGGCAGTGACCAGGCTGCTGAAAACCCGACATGAAGGAGCGCCATGGGCCTGGAAGCCTATGGGCCGGTCTTTTCTCATCTAGTCACGCTGAGAGGTTGACCATTGTAGCACGCCATTCATCTAAGCACAATTCACACAAATTGAAAAAGCCAAAACCAAACCCTCCTTCAGGAGGAAAATTTTTCATTCCAACACTGATGAAGCACCTTGAGCTGTGTGTCTAGATGTGATTAAGCAAAGCTGGACAGCTCCCATGTCCTTGCCAACATACCTGAGTCCTTCCTGCCCCAGCTGTTGGCCTGCTCTCACCCTGTAGGGCCTCTCAAGGATGGACAACAGTTCAGGTCATTGTCTTGGGCTGGCCCAACACTAGAATTAGGATGGCACTTTGCATGTGTTTTGGATGAAAGGAAGCATCTTCTAGTCATTTTTCTCCTGGTATCCTCTCAAAAAAAAGAAAAAGTTTGGATCAGAGACTATACCCCAAGAAAAAGAATCGGGTTTAGAAAATACTTCTAAGAGGTTCTTTGATGCACAGTGTGGTGGCTACAGGTCTGGTAGCATGAAAGGCAGGAATCTACATATAAAAATGTACTTAAATCCAGTCAGAAATGTTTTCTCGATTTTCTGGTAGGCTCTCTATTTTCCACCAAGACTCCACACAATGGGCCCCCACAGGACTTGAAGAAAGGCTGGAGACTCGTGCGTGGCTGGCTGTGTGTGCCCCCAAAGCAAGCTTCTTCCTTCCCAGCTTGAAAGAGCACCGTCCTATCTTCACATCCCAGAGCTGGTCGGTTGGGTTTGTTTCTTTGGAACCATCAACAAAAAGCAGCAAATTTTCCTGCTGGTTTTGCTCATACCTAACTATCCGAGTGGCTGTGGAACACTCAGTAGCACAGAGGATGGCTGGCCCAGTGGCCTTGTGAATGCGTGCATGAGGCCACACATGGCCACCTGAATGGAACGTGGGAATGCGCTATGCATCTCAGCTTGAGAAAGGAGGGTGATGCATATAGTACATACATATGTCAGTGCTATTATTCACAAAAACCTTGTTTAGCAATAAAAATTGCTTTGTTTAAATATGAATATTATAGTGTGCTTCTCATGGTAAGTGTTATGGTTTATGTGTAGTTGTCCCCCCAAAGCCTCATGGAGTCATTGGGCGGGGACTTCTAGAGTTTGAGACTTGATCCATGATCCCTGGGATTATAGGTTTTAGTACTGGTGGGATTATGGGTGGAAGTACTTCTGGGATTATGGGTGTAGCCTAGGGCGGGAGCTAAGGCAGAGAGCCTGAATGTAATATAAAGAGAGACAGAGAGACAGACTGGAGCTCTAGCTGTTGCTGTTGCTCTGCTGCCGTGTTGGTTGGCTACCTCTGCCACCATTTTGTTGCTGTTCTGCCGCCATGAACTGGATGCTTTCTGCTCTGTTCCACTCAGCCTTGGGCCAGCCGAATATGGACTGAAACCTCCACAAACTGTGAGCTAAATAAACCTTTCCTTCCTTCATTTTGAGTGTTGGGTATTTGTTCCAGCAACGAGTAAAAAGTAACTAATACAGTAAGGAAATAATAGTCTTTAGGAAGAGCAGGCACTTTTTCTACCACAACTCCATGCCCTGGGCTTTGTCTTCCAAAAGATCAGAGCTAGCACACTCCGACATGCTGTCCCCAGTACCCTGGTCCTGCTCCTTTGGCACCTCCTCCGTTGCATGCTTCTGGAGGTTCTCTTTCCTTCTCTGCTTGTGTTCTTCTGGTCGGTGCTGCATCACCCTTGAGAGGCCCTACGGGGTTAGAGCAGGCCAACAGCTGGGGCAGGAAGGACTCGGGTATGTTGGTGAGCACATAGGAGCTGTCCAGCTTTGCTTAATCACATCTAGACACACAGCTCAGGGCACTTCATCAGTGTTGGGATGGAAAATTTTATTCCTGAATCCTATTCATGGAGATTTGAAAGGGGATTTATCAGGAAGGCTGCTCCAGCTTGCCGCGCTCACGTTCTTGTGGTGAAGTCTGTCGAGCTTCACTACAGAGTCACCGAGTCCTCCCAGGACCGTGACTTCATGCCGACTCTCAGTGAGCTTGACCACGTCTGTGTCTGTCAGCCTCTTGCCTGGACTGGGAGATGACATGGTGTCGCTGCCACCACCTCTTGTACAGGGCAACGGGGGCGCCATCTGGCTGGGTGGGGGTGGGGACCTTGGCTCCCAGCTTGGGCAGCTCTTTGGCTGTGGGTCTGCTGCGCCAGGCCCAGTGTTCCTTGGAGCTGCATGATGCTTTCTGCTCCTTCTCGCTCACACGCTCCCCTGCTCACCCTCTCGCCGACTCCTACCGCCTCCATCGCAAGAGGATGACTCTTGCTCCATTGGCCTCTCTTGAGTTCCACTTTTTGACTGAGGAAAGATTGGATGGCTAGCCCTGATGGATGAGTTGCCATGGCCTTTCCAAAGGTCACCTTGCCTAGAAATAACCTTGGTGAGCACTTCTCTGCAATATCAAAGGCGACTGCTGTTTCTCAGAAGCCTGATGTCTTAGTTACTCTTCACTTGTTGCTGGGACAAATACCCTACACTCAAAATGAAGGAAGGAAAGGTTTATTTAGCTCATAGTTACTGGAGGTTTCAGTCCACATTCGGCTGGCCCAAGGCTGAGTGGAACAGGGCAGAGAGCATCCAGTTCATGGCGGCGGGACAGCAACAGAATGGCGACAGAGACAGGGCAGCAGAGCAGCAGCATGAGTCTGCTTCTCTGTCTCTCTTTATATTACACTCAGGCTCTCCACCTCAGCCTATCCACCTTAGGCCACACCCATAATCCCAGAAGTACTTAAAACACATAATCCTAGGGATTATGGATCAAGTCTCAAACTCTAGATCAGTACTAAAATACATAATCCCATTGACTCATGAGTCAAGTCTCAATCTATAGAAGTCCCTGCCTAGTGACTGCATGAGGCTTTGGGGGGACAACTAGACATAAACCATTACAACTGATATAAGGACTATGGACACTAAAAAAAATAAATGTTTACTCAAATTATTTTATTTTTAGGGAAGGGTCTACAGGGTGTTCAGATTCTCACTACTAGATTGGACTTGTAGTGACCTGTCTGTTTACAGCCTCCCAAGAGCTGGGATTACAGGCACACACCACCATGCCCAGTCTCAGTTGCCATCTTGGTACACCCTGGGGGCAGGGCTGGCATGGCAGGCCTGGGGATCGAACCCCTGGCCCTTGCACCTGCTTGCAGGTGCTTTAATCTAATGAGCTATTTGTCCAGTCCCAATCAAATTAAAAGACAGAAACTCAAAAACTTCAACCTGGATCCCATGGCCACCCTTCCACTGGTCTGATGGGCTCAGGCTGGGCCAGGCCAGGCCAGGCCAGGCGTCCTTCTTCAGCTGGGCCACAGGGGGCCACAGCACCATCACTGGGGCAATGAGGACTCTTTCCTTTCACCCTGCTGCCAGGCACAGCCTCGCAGCCCGGGAGGACATCGGTGTTGGCAGAAGCCGCAGTGGCCGACGAGGATGCTAAGGTGAAATTCTCAGGAAGAAGGTGTCTCTCTCTTCTGGATGCTTTGGAAATGATCCCAACCAGTGTCTGTTGATGTACATAAGCCTACCTCCAAATCCCGGTGTCGGTTCAGTGTTTCTGTTTGCTGTTGCATTTAGAGATGGGGCCTAGGTGGTTGGGAGTCATGAGGGCTCTGACCAGAGAGGAGTTCATGGCTGGAAGGGCTGTCAGGAAGTAGGAGCTGCTCAGAGGGAGTGGGTCCCTGGGCTGGCCCTTAAGGCCTCCTCCTCAGCGGCCCCGTCCCGCCCCCGCTCCCTTGCCGCCATGTGGTGAGCACCGTTCCTCCGCTGTGCTCTTGCTCAGCAGTGTCCCCACTCAGCCCAGTCGCAGCCGTGAAACCCATCTAATGCAGACTGAGGTCTCTGAAACTCAGAGCCAAAGCAAACTCTTCCTCCTTAAAGTTGATTTATGTCAGAGATGGAGAATGGCCTAAAATAGCAGTGGAATTCTGGTTTTGCTCCTGAATCACAGCCTTTGACATGTTCCGTAGGCCTTGAACTTGGGCCTGAGTCTCAGACACAAACACTACTTTGGAGTCAGTCCTGAGCTACAAACAAGACCTGGACAGTGGACCTTCGACTTGGACTCTAAACCTGGATTTTGCACTACGGGTGTCAGTGTGGATGTTGGGCTTGGGCTTAGACATCCGTACTGGCCCCTTAATATTACAACCTTGGTTGGAATTGGGCTTTGGATCTAGGCCTGTGACATGGAACAGGACTGGAATCTGAGAAATCTACCTTGAACCTTCAGTCTGAACTTCAGACCTGGACATTGAAACCAACTGTGAGCACAGGCCTGGAATCTAAACTATGGATCTCAAAGTCAGATCTTTGAAATTTATTTAATTATTCTGAAAGTGAGACCCAAACCTGGATCCTGAATCCTAGGCCTGGAGTTACCTTACTTTGATCTCAATTCTGGACCATAATTTAGACAGAGAACGTGGAGCTTGGAGATATACCGTATTGGAACAAAAGCTTGGACCTGTGTTCTGTTTTTTCATTTAGAGCTGGACCTGTAACTGGGATCAGATATTTAAGGGTGAACATGTGGAACTATCATGAACTTGAACAGTGACCTAGACCTTTAGCCATCACCTTGTAGCTTGTCTGTGGACGTAAATCTTGGATCTTCACTTGTGATTTAGGCTGTACATTAACCTTTGTCTGAATGGCCTGGACTTGGACTTGATGTAGATGAGAATCTAACCTTGGACTTGGATTTATATTGATCTTGAACCTGGGCTTGAACTTGGACTTTGGAAGTGGCTTGACACTTTGAAATATAAACTGGACCTTAGATTTTTTTTTTTTCAGTACTGTGAATCAAACTTGGGACCTTGCACTTACTAGGCAGGCGCGTATGCCACTGAGCTATGTCTTCAGCCTTGGACATTAGATTTTTCCTTGCACTCCATCTGGACCCAGACCTTGACCTGATATATAGGTTTTTTTTCCCCAAGAACTTTGAATTTGAACTTAGATTTACTTCCTTGTCTGGACCTGGAATTTGACTTAAAAACCATATTACGATCTCAGATGTTTCCTCAAGGTTGAACCTGGGTTTTTCACACAGATGTTTTCTGGATCTTCATCTGGACCAGCACATGGAACCTTAGTACTGTACCCTGCACCTTGGACTTTGACTTTGAATTATGATTTTTTTTTTTTTTTTTGGCTTTTTGAGACAGGGTCTCGCTACGCAGTTGAGGCTGGCCTTGAGCTCACTTTTGTAGCCCAGGCTGGTCTCGAACTCGCACTGATCCTCCTGCCTCAGCCTCCCGAGTGCTGGGATTACAGGCGTGCGCCACCACGCCTGGCTGAATTATGATTTTTAACCATAGTTGTGTACCTTAGATCCAGCTCTGACCTTGAAATTGACTGGAGGACCACTGGTCTGGCCATGGATGTTGGACATAATAAAGGGAGGTTAAAGTGAGATTGTCTTAGTTACTTGGATGGAACCTAAGATCTGGACCTTGGAGTCTGATTGGCATCTTGAACTTGGGTCTGGACCTTTAACCTCCTATGTTGACTTTTACCTCAGTAGTGGATCATAACACTTTCTGTCTGGATGTGAGATGTGAACTATGGATTCTGACATGGACATTGGGCCTAATCTTTGGACTTGTGTGTGTCTAGTCCCTTGGATATGAGCTTACACTTGCAACTTGGTCTTAGAACTAGAGGTTAGTCTCAGAACATTGGCCTTATATCTGCCCTTTGGTCTTGGACTTGGAACATGCAAGTTCTGTTGGACCTGGATGAGGACCCTTGACATAGACCTTAGTCCTTACATCAGGAACTATAAACTCAACCCTGATCCTCCACCTTGATGTAGTCTTTGCCCCTTCTACCTGGACTATTGTCCTAGATTTTGGATTTTGCTTTGGCTTAGACATTGTGTCCGACTGTTGACATGGAAACTGGGTAGATTTAGATCTTTTAGTTTGACCTTGATCCTGGACTTGGGTGCTGAAGTCAACATTTCAGTTTTGATTCTGATTCTAAGCTTGTTTTCTTTCTTGTAGAAGTACAGTTAACTTCATGTAACTTGTAGCAAGAACATATTTTTTGAGAACAATGTATGAAACTGATCTTATTTTTGCATTTGGGAAAATTGCTTGTCTTGTCAAACACTTAGCTGGTTCATCTTAACTGACTCTAATGTACAATACGAATGTACTTTTGATAACAATGCGTGATAATGGACTCTTACGTGAGTGCTGTCTCATTTCACTTTAACTCACTCTTCCTTGCAAGAGGAGCATTTGAAAACTGCATGATCTTAGCTTGGTTTTACAAATGCTGCCAGGATTCAGCAATATAGTGAGAAGAACATGTTTTAGGTTTCCGCTAAGTTAATGCTTGTAATTATTATGGCTGTTCCACCAAGAAATAGAGAATTCCATATCTGTGGTCCAGGTGTTAGGTCCAAATTCCATTTCTAAAGTCCTAAACCTAGATCCAGCACTCTATTCTGTGGTTCCAGGCCCATATCCAATGTCCAAATTCAAGCTGTAGCTCTAAGATCAGTCTAACATGAGCTCAGAGCAGTTTAAGAGCCGTGTCCAAAATCTATTTCCTGGTCCTGGGTCTGTCTAATGCCTAGGTGCAACATCTGCTCTGATGGTAAAGTGCAGGCTCGTGTCTGGAAGTCAGTCTCGTGGTCCAGTTCCAGAGAAGAATTTTATACCTGAGGCCAGGACCATGTACAGTTCAAAGATAGATTAGATCCAAGATCTATCTTTGTCCAAGATCTGTGTATAGACATGAGATTGAGGTTTAAGATTCAGATTTCAAAGTCTAGGTTTAGGGTTAGAAATAATGACCTAGTCAAATCCCAGTTGCAAGCAGAGATTTAAGGGTCCAGAACCATGTATGAGACTTGGGTCAAATTCTATGATGCAAGTTTAAAAAGTGAGAGTCCACTGTCCACTGTCTATGTCTAAGATAAGCTAGACTTTGTAAGTCTTGGATAAATCCAAGTATAGTTTGAGGCCCAAGCTCTAGGTTGTTTCATGGTGGTTAGAGATTTTATATCTATTTCTAAAGTCTTGATTCAAAATGAGTCTAGGTCAATGTTAAAAGTGCAGTTGTGGCCGGTGAGATGGCTCAGTGTTCTATAGCAGCTGCTTAAGAAAGCTTAGGCAACCACAGGGACCACGGTTCAATCCCCGGTACCACATGTTGTGACAGCCCCACCCCCCAGGGCAGGCTGAGCCGGCCATAATATTTAAAAAAAAATTAAAAAAAAATGGAAGTGCAGGTGTGACATCATAATTTCTATATCAAACATCCTTAATTTTATCCTTGAAGTACAGATCCAAGATATATATATATATATCTGAGATCCAGATCTGAGATCCCAAATCTAGGACAATATTCTCAGTCCCAATTTCACGATTTTATTTCTAGGTTTAAGTCTACCTAAGATTAGGTCAAGCCAAGGTACAGTCCAAATCTAGTTTACAGGTCAAGTGATGATGTCAGGTCTAGATCAGGTACATGTTCTACAAGCAAAGCCATGGTCCAGGTCAAAGTTCTGATGATGCTTACTCTTAGAATTAAGATTCAGGTTCAGGGGCCCGGTGGGATGGCTCAGTAGTCTAAAGCCCCTGCTTGTGAAAGCTTGGGGCGGATTCAGGGACCACGGTTCGGTCCCCGGCACCACATGCTGCGCCAGCCCTGCCCTCAGGGCAGGCTGAGCCCGCCATAAAAATGAGTGAATAAACAAACAAAGGTTGTGAAACAAGAAAATAAATAAATAAATAATTAAAAAAAAAGATTCAGGTTCAGAGGTTCAACATAAGTGCAAAAATTATGGCTGACAACTCATATCTATATCAAAGTTTTACCATTTTATTCCAAAGTTCAGGTATGGGTCCATATGTAAGTTCAAGGACTTCATATAGTATCATGTCAAAAAGGACTGCAAATCCTGGTTCCAAGTCAAGCTAAATAAATACTCAGGTCCAGTTCCAAGGGTAAACATCCATATTCACACCTAAGGCTAGATCCAGGCTTTAAGTTACAGTTCTAAACTCTAGGACTGGATCTTTGTCTTGGTTCAAAATTTGTGTCCAAAGTTCTTGTTCATAGACACAATGTCAAGGTCAGTGCTTAAGGTGATACCAAGTCCAGTTCCAGGGAGCATGAGTAGAAGTGAGATTAGAGATGAGGCTCAAGG